>VDFB02036678.1:0-10139 GCA_007258455.2 Sequoia sempervirens
TTATAATCTCTTTATATTATGAGTTAATCATCAACGTGGTTTTTCCCTCATTGGGTTTTCCACGTAAAAATTTGGTGTTCATTGTGTTGATTTTACTTTATGTTATTTGTGTTTCATGCTCATACTTAATAATAGAATAGTGTGGTTGTGGAATTGATAAGTGTTGAATTTTTAAGTTTGAATTTTTGCAACAACTGATTCTCTCCTCCTCTCAGTTGTCCTATGCATTTTTAACAATTGGTATCAGAGCTTTGGTTCCTTGGTGTAGAGCTTAACTGCTTAAGGAAGATCCGATGGCACATAAGTTGGTGATCTCTATGTTCAATGGATTTGATTATAGTGATTGGAAAGTGCAGATGAGAGGATATATTATTTCTCTTGGTTAAAAGACCTAGAAGGCCATTGAGGTGAATTATGTTGCTCCGATGAGTGGTCCTTCTACTGCATATGAGGTTTCTGCTTATGAGGAGAATGAGAAAGCGAGGTATGCTATTTACAATGCTTTATCTAAAACTAAGCAAACTAAGGTTCTTTCTTTAGATACTGCTCATGACGTCCAAAAGAAGCTAGAAGAACTGTATGAAGGAAATGAAAGAGTAAAGTTGACAAAGAAGTTGGCGAAAAAGCGCAGATATGAGAGTCTAAAAATGGAAAAAGGTGAAGAGTTCACAAGCTATTTCTAGAGGGTTGAGATGACAAAAAATGAAGTTAAGAATCAAAGGGGAAAGCTGACCGATGAAAATATTATTGAGAAGATCCTAATCACCCTACCAGATTGCTATAGTAATAAAATATCAGTTATTGAAGAGATCTATGATCCTAAGAAGTATACTAAAGAACAATTATTTGGAACCTTGCAAGCATTTGAGATGAGAAATTTCATGAAAGAAGAAAAGATAGAGACAACACTTAAGGTAATGACAATTGGAAATGATCCAGAGACTGATGGTTCTAATGAGTTGAAAGCGAATTTCACCAGGAAGTTGAAGAAAGGTACCAAAAAGTATAAAGGTATGTTTCCCTTTAAATGTTTTAGTTGTGGTAATATTGGTCATTATGCTTCAAGATGTCTGAATAGAGTTGTACATAAGAAGAACAAGGATTATAAAGATAAGGATAGAAAGGATAAGAAATATAAGAAGCTATATTATATTAAAGAAGAAGCCAAAATCATTGATGATGAATCTGAAAATGAGGTTGATGATAGTGAATGCTTGTTTTTAGCTTTGGAAAAAAATCCATATTTGCTAACCATAGAAAATGTGAAAGCAAGAATGCTCTAGAGAACAAAAAGAATAATATGGAAGGTACTTTGGTCATTACCTTTCATTGAAGACAAGATGAAGACGACTGGGTTATTGATAGTGGATGTTCTAATCACATGACCAAAGATAAGAGTAAGTTCACTAAACTTAAAAGGTATGATGGTGGTTTAGTCATGTTTGGTGATGATTTAGGAGCTAAGATTTGTGGGAAAGGTTCAATTAGTTTTGATGGAGTACACAACACTGATGATGTATATTATGTGAAGGGTTTGAGGCATAACCTTTTGAGTGTTGGAAAAATGTGTAGCAATGGTTTCAACCTTGTGTTTCAGAATAATACCTATGAAATCAGAAAAGGATCCAAAAATGGAGATATGGTTGTTGTTGGAAGGAGAAATCATGGAAACATTTATTAGGTTAAGGGAGTTTATGGTCAATGCCTTGTATCTCAAATCAGTGAAAGTTGGTTATGGCACCAAAGAATGGGACATGTAAAAATTGATAATCTTGTCAAAATCAGTTCAAGATATGTTGTCTGAGGTCTACCTAGAATCACAAGGCATGCTAATATTATTTGTAGAAGTTGTCAGCTGGGGAAACAAACAAGATGTAGCTTTAAGGGTGTTAGTACCATTTCTGGTTTTCTCATTGTCTAGTTGTGTACTCTATTTTTTCATGATAAAACTTTAGCTATGGGGTGTTTCTCATTTTGGCACGTGGGACAAGTGGGCTCCCACAAGGGTTGAGCTCGACATGATTGAATTCGCTTCTGGTGGATGTTTCTCCCTCTGGTTCTATTAGAACTATAAAATTTTGCAAATTTTCATAGTCAATTACATCCGTGAGTGTTCAAATTGAGCCCTTGTCATTAGCATATTGTCCCTTCCTCATATTGCCTCGCTCATATTCTGTTATGTGATCCATTTGAATCCATTGTGTCATAAATATTTTTTATTTTTGTTCATGTCGGCATAGGTACCCAATTGTCTCCCCAACCTATGTATGTTCCACTATTCTTTGTTACAGGTTGTCGGCGAGACATTCGTCTTGTTGTGGTGATGACGGGAACCCTTATCAGTGTATCTTCTGGCTATCGAGCTAGCCTCTTGCCAAGTTTTTGATGTCTTGGCGATAGGTGCATTTTGTATTCTATCGGCATATGTTTTGTATTGCGGCGGGAGGTCTTGGAGAAGGGGTCGGGTCTTGCCAACATGATTTAAAGTGGTACTCAGCAGGAGTTCTCTCCTCTCTCGGTGACCTAACATGCTTGGTTGTTTTGGCATAACTTTTCACTCTACATAGCGTCTCACCGAGGATTTCATGTTATGGTGATAGGTGGACTCTGTCGGCGAGAGAACCATTTTGTCTTGGCAAATGTGAATGACCTCGGATGATTTTCGAGATGGCGATGTCTTGGCGATACATTGTGGCTCAAAGTTTTTGGAAAATCAATGTGGTATCTACAAAGGGTCTCCCCGAGAGTAATAAGCTACAACGACAATGAGTGAATGCTGGGACATCGGTATAGAAGGTCATAAGTCTCGGTGACATATGAGGAATCAGGTGGGTTTTTAGTATAATTCCCAATCTATATGACATCTCACCAATGACCTCGAGCTATAGCAACATTCACAAGGGAGAAGGTTGCATCAGCGAAGGCAACATCAGGTCACAGCGACATCGTGTAGGGGGTTTCTTTCAAAGGCTTTCCTTTCAGTGAGAGTTATTGTCTTCAGAATGAGGTCTTCTCGCCCTAGGCTTGTCTTGCCGATTGTGGCAGACCCTTTGGTTCTCAGTGTGACTTCCCCTAATGTCGAAGTCCCCCTAGGTTAGCGGCTGAGCTACTAATGTGACTCCCTTTATGCACGTGTTGATAATCAACGGCCTCGATGAAAGTTACCTGACGGTTACCATGAAATGGTTTCCTAGTCCAGTCCGCCGAATTGCTGACTAGGGTTTTCTGTCGGCGAGAAATTTTCTCTTCGCCGTGACATCTCACTGAGTGCAGAGACCTCTAGGAAAGTGTTGGTTTCTCTTTGCTATGAAGTATTGCGGTCTGGTGGACTTCATTTTGTTACGCCAACCCCACCATGCTCTCGGTGTGATCTTTTGATTTCGCTAAGATCTTTGGCTGACTCAACCATCTCTCCCTAACTCTATGGTGCACTCGATATCCTTTTTGGACTCTGTTAGGATGTTACGCCAACCCGTTGGCCTCTTGCCGATGGTGGTAGCTTGCTTTAGCAACTAATGGAGATTTAAAAGGCGGTCATCTAATCATGGACGATCGACGGCCCAGATTCGATTTCATGTGTTTCAGGGTTTCTGTTATGTTCATGCGTGAAGGCCTAGAGCATTCATGGTGACAGATGGAAGGTTGTCAGATCCAACGAGCCAACATTCATGGTGACAGCTCTAGGATAGGGATGGCATGGCTCGAGTCTAGACGTCCAGATTTAGCGACAGATTTGACATTGATTTCCTGGCTTCATTCGTGTGGGAATGTCTTTCCAATAGCAACCTGACCAGTGGCATTTATGAGACCAAGGAAGTTGTTGAGGGTCACAACAAGAGTTTTGATTGGTCACGATGTAGTTGGGGTCTAACGTGGCATATTGATGTGACTCTGAGATGGATGGCGATCCCTAGACTATTTAAAATGAATTTCTAAATCATTTGTAAGGGTCTTCGGCTAGATACTGAAGTCAGTTTTAAAAGGAGCACTAAGTCACAGAGTTAGGTTTTTACCAGATTTTGAGGTATAGGGTTACAGTCTGTAAATTATAAGGTTATTGGATGCATCCCAGAACCTGAATGTATTTGTTTAGGTATTTGAATCTCTCCTTTGGATTGTACATCTAAATTGTTAATAGAATTGATCAAGGATCATTCCATTAGCCTTTGTAATACTTTCTTGCATTGTCTGTTTTGCTAATAGCTCATGTTCAAGGAACAGGTTAAATTCCTTTCATCATCTCAGAAATTCATATGTATGATTGAAGGATTTGATAAGTAGTCTTTAAGATTTGATCACTAGTTGTGGAATTAATAAGGTTAATTTAAAATAGGCTTTATTGGTCCAAGTAATCATTCCTTCTATTTGCAGATTGTCTTGACTCCTATCCCAATGGATATTGGCACTGATTTGATATATGCTATTTGTCTTTAGGGTTTTAGTTATCTTGCTTAAGAACATTCATTCAAGTTAATGTTTCCTGTTTCATGACGCATACTGATAGATACAGGTAGTTATGTTTTGATAATATCCCTGGTTACCCAAACCCTGTACCTAATAAAGCTAGGAAACATCTGCCAAAGTTTGTAGGTAATAATGCTATCAGTGGTGAGGATCACCTTAAAGCTTTTCAAAGTTTTTTAGAAGACTTTGAGCTGTGGGATGAGGATGTAGCCATGAAATACTTCATGCAATCTCTGACAGAGGATGCAAGAGACTGGTACCGAAGTTTGCCTGATTTAAGCATTGATTCTAAGAATTCTTTCTTCAGAATTTTCAGAGAACAATATGGTGACCAAACTGACCCAAAGGTTCAGGTTGCATGATTTCAATAATATCACAAAGGGATATAATGAAATGGATACTAAATTTAATGCAAGATTCAAGAAAGCAATGGCTAAGGTCCCTATTTCTCTCCGACCTAATGAAAGATCATGTCTGTTTACTTACTGTAATGCCTATGATAACAAGATGTGCTACTTGTTTAGAGACAAAGACCCACAGTCCCTGCAAGAGGCTTACAAGATGGTTGTAAACATTGAAAATAATAGAAGAGCATATGGTAAGATGGGTAGGAGAGATGATCCCAGGATTACCAAAGCTTCTAAGCCTTCAAATGAGAAAGGGGTCAAAGATGCAACACCAGATGACAAATGGGATCAAGTTTTGAACCTACTACAGAAACAAGCAAAGTCTGAAAAGCCTCAATTTCAGAGAAATGAAAGCCCCCCAAGGCTACAAGATTACCCATACCACACCAACTGGAATAATGGGAAGCCTGTTCCCAATAATCAAAGGAACCTCCATGGAGTTCCTGATCCATTATAGAAGAATACCTCAAACATGGCAGATAATCTACCATGGTGTGATGCCTGTGAAATGCCACACTCCTCACATCAGTGCGCTATTGTAGCCAAGGCAGTGGAAGAAAAGTAAGGCAGTTATGAGGAAGGTGATTATCCTGGAAACCCTAATGAGACTTCGAATTCATTCTTGACCAAGTCAAATTTGGAGTATGAGGAATATTCCTCTGACTGTGGTGCTGATACAAATGAGATAGATATGCAAAGATAAGAAGGTCTTCTTCATCCGCAGCAATTACTTTCTGATGGAGAAGGAGATGATCAGTTTACTGCTTACAACCTTGAAACCTGTGGCACTTATTTGAGGAGACCTTCTAATGAAGAGATAGAAAAGTATGCAGTTGCATTGGCCACCAGAGCTTAGGCTAGAAATGATATTCACCTCAGAAATAGGGTGGTAAAGGCTAATCTACGTCACCAAGGGGGAATATTCTTCAAAGAAAATGATACTGATCCTAAAGATGCTAAAGCTGAGAACATAAAGGTGAGTACCAAAACCAAGGAAGTCAAAGAGCCAAGAATTTGGGCTAAAAAGAATGAAAAAGCTAAGATAACCAATAAAGCTACTTCATCAGATACAAAGATGAAAGAATTGAGGCTTGAAAATCAAAGTGAGGGTAAGAAAATAGATGCATTGACTTCTCATGAAGTTATATTCCCAAAGATTCCAAGTTATGCACCAGTTGACATGTTTCAAGTCTTATATCAGATAAGGGTCACAGTCCCACTTCTTGAGATGATGAGGATTGACGACCACAAGCATAACACAATGGCGGTCATCAAGAGCATTGCTAGGAACAATCAACCCAAAATGGAAGCTCAAATACCTGAAACAAGTGCAGGCCAGGTGAAGGATGGTGCAGCTCGACTGAATGTAGATGGGAATCCTGAAGTCTATCTAGGAACTACAATCACTGCTAACCCTGATCTGGTCAACCCCTTCTTTCTGAGCTTGATTATCAATGGAAACTTGCTCAAAAATTGTATGATTGATTCAGGTGCCTCAAATAATGTGATGCCTATTAAAATCATGGAGGAAATGGGCTTAAAGGTGGATAGCATTTATGGAAAATTCTATGCTATGGAATCAAGGGAGATCCCTGTGATTGGAATCATAAATGAAGTATCATATAGACTAGCAGCTTGCCCTGAGAAGGAACTTGTCATGAGTGTCATAGTAGCTGACATCCCTCCAGCATATGGAATGCTATTGTTAAGGAAATGGTGTGCTTCTATGGGAGGAAGTATATAATGTGACTTATCCTTTGCTACCTTTTCCATCGATCAGAAGGATGTTAAGCTTGCCCGGGAGTCAAGGTGCAAGCATATGATTGAATCTGCTGGTAAAATAGAAGAACCTCCACTTATCAACTTTGTTGATACTGATATGGATACCTTTCAAGTTGAGGAGGCAGAACAAGAAGATGGAAAGACCAAGTCAGTGCCAATAGTCAAAGAAGTCATGCATACTACCTTAGAAGAGTCAGTTTAGACTATGTACTTTGATGGAGCTTGCTCCAAGGATGGCTCAGGTGCTGGTGTCTTGCTGGTATCACCACAAGGTAAGACTTTTAAGTATTCCTTTCTACTCCAATTTGCATGTACAAACAATATAGCTGAATATGAAGCCTTGTTGCTTGGCCTGAAAATTGCCTCTAAACATGGTATAAAATCACTGAGGGAATTTAGTGACTTAGAGCTGATTATTTCTCAAGTCAGGTCTAGATTTGTCACTAAATATAGGCGCTTGAGGGAATATAGGAATGAAGTGTGGGATACAATTGACGCATTTGATGCCTTTGGAATAGATTGGATATAAAGGGGATAGAATGATAAGGCTGACTTGTTAGCCAATATCGCTGTTAAACTGGATGAAGTGACCTTTAATGGAATTTCTGGTATTGAGGTACAAACCAGGCCTGTAGTGCCTGATAATGTCTACAATTGGTAGGTGTTCCAAGATGACAATGATATTTTGAGATTCCTACACTGTGTTGACCAATATGAGCATCGAGAGATTGATTTTGGCTCATATGTGGTAGAAGAAAATGGTAGAGAGACTTTGTTTGGGAATGAAGTAATTCAACTAAAGAGCAACAAAATCCCAAAAGGGCTGGTAGCATTGGAGAGAATCTTTGAAGAACCAAATAAGTCCAACACAAAACAAGAAACTACCCATAAGGAATACCTATAAGAAATTCATCTAGGGACTGATAGTGCACCAAAAAAGGTATACATAGGCAAGAAGATGAAGCCTCATGTAAGGAAGATGCTGATTACCCTATTGAGGAAATATAGGCATGTGTTTGCCTGGTCTTATGATGACTTGAAGGCTTACAGGGAAGATTTGTTCCAGCATGAAATTCCCCTGAAGCCTGATGTGAGACCATTCAGGAAGAAGTAAAGGCCAATCAATCCAACCTTGAGATCCAAGATACAAGAAGAACTAATAAAAATTGAGTGATGCAGGGATTATTAGGCCTATAAGGCACTCATTATGGGTGTCCAATTTGGTCCCTGTCAAAAAGAAGAATGGTGATCTCAGGTTGTGTGTGGATTTTAAAAATTTGAATATTGCATCATTGAAAGAAAAATATCCACTCCCAAACATGGAGGCTATGCTACAGAAAGTGACTGGGTGTGAATTGATGTCCATGATGGATGGATTCTCTGGTTACAACCAAGTCATGGTGAAAGAATTAGAGTAGTACAAGACAACGCTCACCACACCCTAGGGAACTTATGTCTATGTGAGAATGCCTTTTGGCCTAATTAATGTTGGTGCCACTTTTCAAAGAGCCATGGATGTGGCCTTTGCTAAGTTTTTAGACCTATTCCTTGTTGTTTACCAAGATGACTTGACTGCTCACAACAAGAAAGAAGAGGACCATTGCTCTCACTTAGAGAAAATCTTTGTCAGATTGTTGGAATATGGTATTTCCCTTAATCCCAAGAAATGTGCCTTTGGGGTTAAGGAGGGAAAATTACTGGGCCACATTATCTCAAAAGATGGCATCAGAATTGATCCAAAAAGGATAGTAGCCATTGATAAGATCCAACCACCAAAGAATGTCAAGGGAGTACAATATTTCTTTGGTCAAATAAACTTCTTGAGAAGGTTTGTCACTAACTTTGCAGAAATCAGCAGACCTATCTCCAAAATGCTGAAGAAGAATGAGAGGATAGTCTGGTCAGAAGAGCCCTTAAAGGCTTTTCAAGCCATTAAAGAAGCAATAAAATATGCTCCTGTGTTGAAGACACCCGACTATTCAAAGCCTTTCTAGTTGTTCATGTTTGCCTCTTTTCACACTGTAGCAGGGGTGTTGTTACAAAAGAATGATAATGGTTTTGAGCAACCCATAGCCTTCTTCAGTAAGTCTTTACAAGCTGCAGAATTGAAATATGACATAAATGAGAAATAGGCATATGCACTAGTCAAGGCTGTCAAAGCTTTCAGGCCTTACTTAATGGGAGTTGTCATAATTGTGTATGTGCCTAGTGCAGCTGTCAAAGACATTTTCACACAATAGGAAGTGTTAGGAAGGAGATGCAGATGGATTAATAGAATTCAAGAGTTTAACATTGAGGTCCAAATCACTAAGTTGGTGAGGGGACAAGGATTGGCCAAGCTTATGGCTCAGACCAATTTGGAAGCAAATCAAATAAACTCATTGGAAGAGGAAAACAGATCGAACATATGTGATATGGAACACTCTGAGTGGTATAAGAATGTGATCTATTATCTGCAGAGGATGAAGTGCCTTGATGACCTGAACAAAAATCAGAAGAGGACATTGAAGTTACATGCTATTAGATATGTTATCATACAAGGAAATTTGTGGTGGAGAAGTAGAGAAGGAGTCATGCTGAAATGCATTGATCAGAATCAAGCATTAGAAGCTGTGTGTATGAAAATTAGATGCGTAAACGAATTAAAATAACTGTTCAAACACACCAATAGGACATTATATCAAAGCAAAATATAAAGAGTAAAGAAGTGCAAACTCAGTATCCTGCTTCCATTGTCATCCTATTGTCCTCTATCTTTAGTGTTTTTGCCGATTCTAGCTTTGTGTTCTCAGATTGTAGGCTAGGCTCAACAAACTGTCTTCCTAAAGAATGAGATTTTGATATGATGTAGATGCAAGATTAAACTATGATAATGATTTGAACTAAAAAGCTTGAAATAAACATGATGCTATGATAAATGAACTCTAAATGAATTAAGTGCATGAACTCTAATTAATTGCCTATTACCAATGCTTGGATTCACACAGGTATTTATAGAGTTTTTCGAATGATTTTGATTGGCTGTCTTGATTGACGGTTGTGATAATTCCTGGCAGATCAAATGGTTGAAGAAAGATGAAACTGAAGAAGAAAATAGAAGAACCCTAAAAACAAGATTTTTCTATTTTTATGAAAGAGGAAAAGAAGAGAAGATTAGAAATCATCTTTCTTTAAAAGAATAAAAGAAAGATTAAAAGCTGATAAATAATTAATTAAAAAAATTAATTATTTATTTGTGGATGACATTCAGCTTTTCTTAATTAAATAAAATATTTAATTAAGTTTTTAAAAGCAGAGGAAAGCTTGTGATAAGAAGAGAGCTTTAATCATGTTTTATTGAAAAAAGCAGAATATCTCATAATTAAATAAAATATTTAATTATGATATGAGAAGATTGCACAATTAAATAAAAATACCTAATTGTGAGTTGGAAAGAAAACATAAGATATTTTTAATTAAATAAGATTTTTTTAATTAAATCACTTT
>VDFB02036680.1:0-22624 GCA_007258455.2 Sequoia sempervirens
TGAATATGAATGATGG
Source organism: Sequoia sempervirens (assembly GCA_007258455.2). Taxonomy (NCBI): domain Eukaryota; kingdom Viridiplantae; phylum Streptophyta; class Pinopsida; order Cupressales; family Cupressaceae; genus Sequoia; species Sequoia sempervirens. Next base: position 17 of record VDFB02036680.1, read on the forward strand.
AAGCCTCAATCAATGAATCTGCATAATGAATCACTGAAGGTGAAGGTACAACAACTATCTCTAATAGAGAAGAAGCATCTAAATAACCCTTATCATCCTCATTTGAAGATCCAAAGAACTCCAAATAATCAAACTCCTGAAGAGTATCATCATCATCAGGCATCTTGTTTGAAGAATGAAGAGACATATGACACTCTAAATCGGATCATCAGGAAATGGTGGAGTATCAAGATCTCCATATATATCCCAAAGCTTAGTCCAAAGAGTATGATGATAGTCATAATCATCAATACCTTTCAAAATATCATCATTAGCATGCATTGCAATGACCCCTAAAACATTATATTTGTTGCGACTCCAAGAAATTTTTTGAATACCTTGACCTGGATGGGGAATAATACCATAAAAATGTGGTAACAATTCAAGAGATTGGATATTATTTATGATTCCATATCTCCATTGTATATAGTTTCCCTTTTGCAACACAATTAGAGAAGGATAATATGAAAATTTCATAATGAACTATGATAGATCTCCACAATTATAAAGACATTGGCCTTCAATATGAATTAGAAAATCGCACATATAATATATACTGCAAATGAAGTCTTCCCAAACTGATAGAACCTCTCCAAGAGTCAGGATGTCCAAGTAATCAGTAAAAATTCCAAATATGTAAAATATTGAATAAATAATACCTGGGGCTGAATCTAGAAAAAGTGCATGGGCACAATGAAAGAGCTCTTGAATACCTTGCAAATGCAACTAAAATCACCAAAATCGAAGAAAATGGCAGAAAGTTATGAGCTCAGAGGTCCAAAGGGATGATTTGACTTTAGTTAAGAATCATTTGTACCTATAGAAAAATTCAGTAAAAATATCTACACCACTACAAAGTACTCGGAGAGAGCTTTTAGCCTATATCTCATTTGCAAAATTTGGAGATTGTGGTGAAAAGTTATGCAAAATTGAAAAAAAGGGCCTATTTTAGGCACATAGGGGCCAAATGAGGGCAAGTCAAAGGTTAAATTGGAGTGAAAAATTGACTCCCAAGCCCTAATATTTGGTCACCCCTGTGACCTTGGGCATAAATAGGGTTTTTTTTTAAAATTACATCACTGCATTTTACAAATAATGTTGGTTTATAAAAAGTTCACAAAAACTCTACAAATAAAACTATGTAGACCTTGTATAATATTTCAAAAAGAAATTTTAAATATAAAGAAATCCAAAACCTGTGGACTAATAGAAGCCTTTGTACTGTAATTAAGGTAGTGATTTCACTTGGGCCAACATACAAATGACACAGAACACTGACAAAGAATTAAAATGGTGCATGAGCACCTACAACCTTAATGCACAATTGGATTTGTTAAAAAGTGTGTCAAGGTGAATTTGAGGGGGGTCAGTAGGTTAGTAGAGTTAATTTATATTAAATAAGGTCTAAATGACCATTCATTATGTATTTTGGTGGTTTAGTACTATAGGTGTCAAAGTTGTTCCAAATTGTAAACAAATGCAATATTGTCAATCATGGAAAAGTGTCAAATGTAGTTTAAGGGGTTATTGAGAGTTTTAGGAGTTTGAAAAGTGGTTATGAACATTGGTTTTGGTTATTTTTGATTTGAAATGGTTTAAAAGGCCTCTCCAAGGCTTGCAGAAGGACTGGAGCAGAAATGTATTGAAAATTCCATAAGAAAAACAACGTTGATTCTTCAATTTTATGTTATTTTCCTGATTTCTTGAACTTTCACACTCTATACGGACCTGTACAGGTCCTAAAGGCTCTGAATTCTTTTGTTATTATGAAGTAACTTGTCTAACCTTTCATTTGGTTCTATTTTGGAGGCCTAACACCAGTTTTGTGGAAGATCTTTGCCAATTTCTGATTCTGACTGGTAAAAACCAGTGAGGTGTTGTTTTGTGACTTAATAATGAAGATGGCCATTTCTCTTACTGTTTGATCCCATGTCTCAGAGGAATGGCCTATAAAAAGGTATAATAGGTGTTTGAATGTCTTAGGAAGCAAAAATAAGCGAGTTTTTTTTATTTTGGAAGGATGCCCTGGCTGGTAACAATGGTTTTTATTGGAAAAATGGAGGTTTCAAGAAGGGTTTTTGTGAATGGTCAATGGATTTGAGTTGGTGAAGGTGTAGGAAGTCTGTACAGACTTAATTGAAGTTTTTTGATGCTTTGGTTGTGTTTTGTAAGCCTAGGTATAGTTTTTTTTAGAAAACCCTAGAGTTTTTGTGTGTTAATGGAAGGTTTCATGGATCAATATAGTGGAAGCCTTGAATTTGAAAACTAATTGTGAAATTTGATGTTTTGATACATAACTCAAGACTATTTGAAGTGTTTTTGTGAAGGGTATATGTTTAAAATGGATCTCCTTTAAAAAAATGGGCTAATTGGGTAGCCTAGAGTAGGGAAAGGGTATTGAAAGTCCAATTTGGTCCAAAAGAGTCTCTATTGGTTTCAAGATATGTCATGTGAGCCCTTAAAGGGTATCTACATCCATCATCTATTTGGCAATTCATTTGTAAAGTCTAAGTGAAAAGTCCCCTAAACTGGGTCCTGATGGTTACAAGGACAAGCTTATGTAAATGTTGATAAATGAAGAGTTAAAGTGTTTTTCTTTTAAGTTTTGTTAGTGGTTAGTCATTTGACACCTTGTGAAGTCTAACAACCCTAGTCTACATCATAAAAGGCCAGAGATGATTGAAATGAGACAATGAAAAGGAATAGAAGCAGTCGAGAGGTATGAAGATGATGGTCTGAAAAGAATAATTTATGGGAAGAGTCACTCACTGGCAGTTGGAAAATATTAATGTTCTTGAAAACCTCTATGATATAGTCTATAGAGCTGTCAATTTGTGGTGCAGGAGCACCATTGGGGCAAAATTTTCAAGTCAAGTTCATAAGGTCTAGGTTGTAGAGGTTTTTGTGTTTTGTTTAAAATAAGGTCTATAAGAAAATTTTATAATATAATTGGGTATGTTTGAGTCATTTTTATGTGTTAGAGTGGTTTAGTTTTCAAAAGTACAAAATATTGGGAAAATTTGTCTAAAATGGTGTAAAGTTGATAAAAATTCAAAAATTGCTTTGTTGAGGTAGACCAATAGTCTTAAGCTTTCAAAAGGTGGTTAAGGGAAGTTAGAAGTTCATTTGGATTAGAAAAAAACATAAATATCTTTTATTCCATCGTTGTAAGGAGTTCTTTTGAAGATTTTGAAGAAGAAACATCAAGTTGTGCACTGTTTTTGTGATTTTTCTAGATTTTTAGTATTTTCCAGCCTTGGTTGAGGTCGTAAAACTTTTTGATTCAAATATTTGTGGGATAATTTAGTAATTTGTTTTCACTTGTATTGGAATTCAATTTGACGGTTCTTTCATAAGTTTTAGTGCACTTATTTGTTTGATTTCACAGGCCAGCCAGAAATAGGGCACTTGTGGTTTTGAAGGACTAAAACATGTTTTAAACCATCCCACCTTTCTATATGATCTATTACTTGGTGCGATGGATCTAACTCATTAGGGAAAGGTGTTATAATGGTAATTTTGTGTAGGGGAGGTCTGGAATGGAGTTGGGAATGAAGCCCTAAGGAGGAAATGAAAGTTTTCTAAGTGAAATATGGTGGTTTTGATGAGTCAACTATGATTTTGTGTAGGGAAGTGTTATTTTATGTTTGATTAAGCTTGAGCAGACCATTTTGAACTTTTTTGAAGAGTTTTTTGTTTTGGGTAGATTAGGAAGTGATATTTTCAATAAGTCCTAGGGTTTCTAGGCATTGATTGAGGGTTTCATGATTTGAAGAGAGGGTAAAGAGAAGACAAGAGAAAATAGTAAGAGGAAGAGGTAGCACCATGAGAGGAAGAGGAAATTTTTATACTCCAAGGAAAGCAATTGAAAATCAACAAGAATAATGAAGCAAGAGAGATGAACAAGTTGCTGATTTCAGAGGTGGCTATAGATGCACAAGATGCAGATTTGGAGGTGGAAGAATATCTAACACTTTTGTAGGTAGATGTTATCATTGTCAAGAATTTGGACATCCTGCTTGGAAGTGCCCAGAGAAGGTTAGTTCATCAACAAGTGGAGGAGAGAGAAAGTCTTAAAGAAGAGCACAAATAGTCCATGAAGATGAGGCTGAGAGTTCAAATTCTAATTCACTTCATGTTGCTCCTGAAGTTGGTGAGATTTTGATAATGAAGAAACAAATCTTGAAGACCACAAAAGAAGAAGAGTTACTTCAAAGAAAGGTTTTATCCAGGATAGCCTGCAAGTGTAGAAACAAGGTATGCACATTCATTGTTGATTCAGGTTGTACAGATAATATTGTGTCTCATGAGATGGTAGAGAAATTGCATTTGTAAAGAGTACCTAGGAAAAGGCCATATAAGGTGTCATGGGTGAGTGAAAATCATTCTTTGATGGTGAATGAACAAGCAAGAGTTGAATTCCAAATAGGTCCATATAAAGATGAAGTGATTTGTGACATATTACCCATTATTTTTTATCATTTATTGTTGGGAAGGCCTTGGTAGTTTGATAGGTTGGCCTTGCATAATGGTAGAAAAAATACTTACACCATAGAAAAAGATGGGAGAGAGTTTGTTTTAACCCCATTGGTTGAAGGCCTATAAGAATATGGTGAGGTTATTATGTTTAGGAGAAAGGAGTGTGTGAATGTAGATGAAGGAAATAACATGAACTCAAAACCCAATGCAATTCTTGATAGGGATAGGGCAGTAAATGGAAGAGGTGAGTCTCATTTTTAGACAATAGAAAAAAAGAAGAAAGGTGATTTAATTTATAAAGAGGGTTAATTAATAAAAAGTTTCATGAGAGAAGTAAATAATAAATTATGGAGTCTAAAAGAAGGCCTTGAAGAAAACGAAAAATAATTAAATGGTGGCAGGACTATAAATATAAAACGGTCCGGCTCAGTATAATGTAATGAGTGGTAAAATGGGCTCGAACAGAACAAATTAGATTGTAGGATTGAGTACTGACAAAGAGTGACAAGGTTGCTAGGTATAAGAGGTTACAAGTTTGGAGAAAGGACATGGAGGGTAGAAGGTGAGTGGCAGTGTTAGGATAGTGCATATACGTGACGGTGTAGGTCCTAACAGGGAGGTATAAGTCTAATTGAGACAGTTAGGTAAAATAGAAATTCTAGCGTTGAAAGAGATAGTTAATTGATACAAAAGGTTCAAGTTTGGATGAAGTGATAGAAATGGGCAGGAAACTAGTGGACAGTGGATTTAGAGGCGACAGGGAAAAAAAATAATGGAAAATGGTCAGGGAAGAATCTGAGATATATATAGAGTTATGAAACCGTAAGAAGACTTAGAATTAGGAAAGAAGATGAAACTAAACACAACATAGGAAGAATAGTTGGAGACAACAAATAAGAAATTGAGAATAAAACTCAAAAGGAGATATCAGTAGAAATGAAGAATCAAAGCACGAAAGAAGACAAAGAGGAATTCAAAGACCTGAATAATACCAAGGAGGACATATCACATTGATCTTTTTAAGGGACTTGGGAAATCCCAAAGTTGGGGTGTATGGTGTAGGAGCACCATTGGGGCAAAATTGTCAAGTCAAGTTCATAAGGTCTAGGCTATAGAGGTTTTTGTGTTTTGTTTAAAATAAGGTCTATAAGACCATTTTTATAATATAATTGGGTATGTTTGAGTCATGTTTAGGTGTTAGAGTGGATTAGTTTTCAAAAGTGCAAAATATTGGGAGAAGTCTAAAATGGTGTAAAGTTGATAAAAATGCAAAAATTGCTTTGTTGAGGAAGACCAACGGTCTTAAACTTTCAAAAGGTTGTTAAGGGAAGTTATAAGTTCAGTTGGCTTGGAAAAAAATCATAAATATCTTGTATTCCATTGTTGTAAGGAGTTCTTTTGAAGATTTTGAAGAAGAAACATAAAGTTGTGCACTATTTTTGTGATTTTTCTAGATTTTTAGTGTTTTCTAGCCTTGGTTGAGGCCGTACAACAAATTTTTGATTCAAATATTTGTGGGATAATTTAGTACTTTGTTTTCACTTGTATTTGAATTCAATTTGAAGGTTCTTTCATAAGTTCTAGTGCACTTATTTGTTTGATTTCATAGACCGACCAGAAATAGGGCACTTGTGGTTTTGAAGGACTAAAACATGTTTTAAACCATCCCACCTTTTTATATGATCTTTTATTTGGTGGGATGGATCTAAATCATTAGGTAAAGGTGTTATAATGGTAATTTTGTGTAGGGGAGGTCTAGAATGGAGTTGGGCATGAAGCCCTAAGGAGAAAATGAAAGTTTTCTAAGAGAAATATGGTGGTTTTGATGAGTCAACTATGATTTTGTGTAGGGAAGTGTTATTTTATGTTTGATTAAGCTTGAGCAGACCATTTTGAACTTTTTTGAAGAGTTTTTTTGTTTTGGGTACTTTGGGAAGTGATATTTTCAATAAGGCCTAGGGTTTCTAGGCATTGATTGAGGGTTTCATGGTTTGGCCCTTAGATGATTGAATTTATGAGATCTAATTGATGATTCTGTGGTTATGACACATTTTAATTGCTTCCCAAAGAGTTGGTAGATTGTGGGTAAGTCTAGTGAGTGGTTGCTTTGGAAAAGTGGGCTAATTTGAGCCCTAAAAGGTGGAAAATCCCTATTTTGATCGAATTGTTACATAGTCATAGGTGGTTTGTTGATATGTTGAAGAGTGTCAAAAAGGGTCCCTGAAATAGGATAGGTCAAGGACTAAAATAAAGTGAGTGAGAAGTTATACCTGCTTTAGGGGTTTACCAGTGCTACAAGGAGACATAGTAGATTTGATGAAAAGTTGAGATTTGATGGAGTTGTGATTTGGAAATTGTGATTGTAGGTTGATTTTTTTTTTGAGTGTGTTGTAGGCCTCCCTGCTACTGCATCAATTTGACTGTATGGGGTTCGACCAATAAATATCCTCCCATAAAATATGTCCATCGCAAATTGAATTTTTGAAACCCTTGAATAATAATATTTCAATAAAGATTGCCATGTATGAAGATTACGAGAAGTTGGAGGAGCTCGGTAGGGTTTCAAAGTGGTTGATGAATGAAGAATCCATAAGGTGCACAGTTGGTGGGTCGCATAAGGGATGTATAGGGCATTAAATCTATAAACAACTTCAAAAAAAGTCAAAAATACAATGATTTGTAGTCAACAAATCTGTACGAACCTGTGGATATATTAAAGATGTCAGCCAAAAATAATAAAGTCCAAAATTTTAAAGAAAAAAAAATCTACCACCACAATATTTTAATAGTGCCCCATAAAATTTTAGCCCAAAAATATTATCAAAACCTTCAATTTTTTTAAAAACAAATCCCCATAAATAAAAAATGCAAAACATTAAAAAATATTTATTTATTAATTCTGTGAAAATCGTACCCTATACCCAAGTGGGTCATACAGTCACCCGAGTAAATTTGTTTTGCCTCACGAATAGGTGAAGCTAAAGTAGGGCATGTTATATATCAATTTTTTGTCTCTCAGCCCTCTTGAAGATGATGGTGAGGTCTAATTTTCCTAAAAATGCACCAAAAGATGTGCTACTCCTAGATCTTGCAAATCTTCAAACCCTCATAACTTTGTGTTGGCTCTTTTAAATACCAACCAGATCTTCAAGGCAACCTATGGATTTTCCAATTACAATAGTAAGCAACCTTAAAGAGGGTGGGCTAACGAATGAGAGAAAGAAATTAAGCTTTCCTACCGCACTTCAAGCTCTGCAGAACCCGGGATGGTGATCCCACAATGTATTTATAACACTCCTTCACAATACTTCCACATACATTGCATATTAAATAGATAAATTCTCATTTATTGTTGAATAGATGAAATCCTTCAAGAAATTGGTATTTCCTGGAGAGAATTTAAACATCTACAACTGAGAATGTCAAATACCACAATAGTAGGTCAATTGAAATGTATATTTATGAATGATTGTTCTCAAATCAAATACTAGAAACATAGGAAGTACATTCAACACTTCAAGATCAGTGCTATATCACAGGGCATGGAGTCCAAAGAAATAGAAACCAAACTGAACTATAGGGGCAAGTTCAATCCTAAACATCCATAAAATCTTTTATGAATTTCCCTTACAGTTTACAGTTAATGTAAAGGGTGATCTCATAATGAGTGGTTTGGTGCAGCCCAAACTGGACCTTTGGGAGTGTGGCCACCCAACTTCAAATCTTCACATTAGGGCACCTGGGCAAAACGACTGGGAATTTGAGGAGTGGTGCTGGAGGCTCAAGTCATCAAACTTTTTCTAGATTCTAAAGAAATATTTTTTCAAAATTTTTGGGATCAAATTACACTCTTCCATCTCCACTTGAAATTGTTTTTTGAGGGAAAGTAACTTATTTTAAAAAGTGGCCTTACCCCATTATAACATAACTTTTTTCCATATGAAGGATAAAATTCTAATTCTTTAAAATTTATATTTGTAACTCTAATTATCTAAGATTAGCCACTTGATTAGATAGTTTTATTTAATATTTTTTTTGTAGTCAAGTTTCAAAGTCAAAATAATTGCTAGAATTCAAACCACAAGTAGCGACATTATAATGCATAACTTTTTTTTTGCCTTATATGTCAAGATTTAATTTGAATTTTTTTTTTGTTGGATCAGGACTTCAGTATCTAATTACAATCATATTTTTTTCAATTTTTTTTGAGTAATCTTCCTATTTTTCCACATGTAGAAGAACAAAGGAATTCATTTTGATAGAAAACCTATGTTTAATAAAACTTAAAGAAACAAACACATAGCAAAATAAAACCATATTAAAAGAATTGTATTCATTCTGGATGCAACATTTCTAGGAATACCGCATCATTTCAGATGATTTAAATAAGATTCATTTTGAAGTCCCCAAAAGCCCAAATCAAAAGTGATTTTTTATCTCAGCATTTTGATAGGTGTAAAGGAGACTCCTTTATAGGTATGGTTTTAAAATAGCAGGGTTCTATCCAAGGGGGTTTGATCTAAGGTAGTTTGATCAAACCATCTTCAATTGGAATTATTTAAATGTAATTTTTTAAGGATTAAATCATTATATTTTCTAAAGGTATAGCAGTTTGGTATTAAAAGTCAGGTTCCTCTGGGGTGTAGGCCACTGTGTGGTACAGGCACTTGAAGCCGGTGACTACTTACCCGATCCCAGATGGCTGCCAAGCCTTGGATCAGTGACTTAGCTAAAGGCGGTGCTGATCCATTGGATGGGAGCGACATTTGATCATTTTATCCAGAGTGGGTCTAGGTGACGAGGGTGTGGAATGGATCAGCAGTCCAAGATCCATTTAGCCATGCGCAGAGTGTGTATCAGCATGGAGAATTAGGCCAGGAAGTTAACGACACCACCATCGAGGGTATGCTCCAAAGTACATGGTGACTGCAAAGATTTGCATCTAACCCAAAGCCTAAGCTATAGACTCAGAATGTATTTTTGTGTTCTCACTATGCATTTTCTAGATCGAGAAGTTGAGAAAAGACCTTTGCACAATAGCCCTAAATTCATTTTATATTAAGGAGCAAAACAAGCCTCACGCTATTGGAAAATTACATTTTAGTTTAATCAGAATTTCAAAAATATTTCACTTGCATTTCATCCCAAGGAAATTATATTTTCAAAAAAAAATTCCCACCAAATTGCTCTGCCTCTTCTGGGAAAACCATATTCATTTGTGAAAATTATTTACCCTACAGTTGAAAAATGATCTACTTGTGAAAATGTTTCACTCAGCTCCATTTAACCCTCTCATCTTATTTTACAATTTTTTACCCAGCCTTCACTAAAGAACGTTGAAAAATCAATGGGGTCATTGATTTATCTGAAGCCCACTATGTTGCATAATATTCTCACTTGCATAAAGATAAATATCCCAACTGCATTTAAAATAGAACAATTATCTCTCATCTTGCCCCACCTTGATTTTCACCCAAAGCAATTTAAATGGTGAAAAACTTACAAAATTATTCACCAAGCACAGTATTTCCCATGCAATTAAAATTTACCATTTATATTCCATCTTTTAGTTTTAAAAACTCTTCTTTAAAAGTCATCGAGCATTCACTTTTTGTATTTAGTGCCTTAAAACATTTTACCCATGAGGGCCCCACCACACTTTTCTCAAGCATCAATCACCTCTTGTGCATCGTGTGTTGAATGGGAAAATGGAGAGACAAACTCGCGATGGGTGATAAACACCATCGCTTACCCTTAATGCATCACTGGTTCAGTTTGAAAAAGGAGGCAAGAACTGGTGTCAGGCGATGGGATGCCCTAATTTTTCCTCTAGCAGCTTCGTGCAACCATTCCTCTAGACAATGGTAGCCATATTTCATGGAATGTTCTTTTTGATACATTTACACTACCTGTGAAAACTCCAATGCCCTTTTGCATAGTGAATATTGGTGGCTTTTCCTGCACATTAGGTAGTGAAATTTTGTCAGCAATTTCTTGTATCTCGGTCAAAATCCCTTCGTAACATCAAGTCTATCTCCATTTGCTTGAACGGTGGCGCCCCCTTATTTGAATGTGTATTCATCTTAAAATCTCATCCATTGGTGGCATCAGTACAACTTCCCTTCACTACGCAAAGACTTATAGGATTTCTCTATCCTTTATACTTTGATGATTTTCACTTACTTGTGTGGCATGATGGCTGCAATTTTCATCCAATGGTGGCTCAAGCAAAAGGGATAGTAGTACAACTGCCAATTGCATTTGCTTAAAAGTTTCTAAAGCCTTTTCAATAGTTCGTTTTGCACATATCCTACAATTTTTTGTGTTCCTTGCTGGCACGAGGGCTAGCCCTTGGAAATCCTCCACTATGAAGAGCTACACTAAAAGAATTTCTTCAAGAAATTTTTGTACATTTTCACTGCAGATAAAATTTCCCATGTGGAAAAGCTCATGAAGAAATTTCATCACACACTAGACATTTACTATAGCCGCTTCATGGCATTTGGTGTAACATTTTCATCCTTTGGAAGAAGAAGATTGAGTGTCGATGTTTGATCCATGGCATGCACTATCCATGTTGCTTTTAGATCCCCTCCTCCATTGCAAAAGCTACAAAGTAACTCCCATTCCCTAATGAAAAATAGGCATAGGATTATTTGCATCATCCTTAAATGTCATCATTGATTTTAAAGCAGTTCAAGGCTTTATATTCCATGTCTTTAGTTTCAATGCATTCATAATGAGCTCCATTAGCACCATTATTTACTCAATGTAGCTTGAGAAATTCCTTTTGCTTTTAAGTATTCACTGATTTGTTTCAATTCCATATTGCTAAGCACTTATAGAGAATTCGATGGAGCCTCCTCCAGCCTTCATTCTTGGTAGTTTTTTCCTTGCTTCATTAGCAACACAAGCACAATATCCTTTCAAATAATTCATGTTCAATCAAGCAGATTGTTTTCCCACCATCATCATGTAACCTTGCATTGCTCAATATAAACAGAGAATCCTCTATAACCCAATTGGAACACCATTTCCATAGGCTTCCGAGTTTCTATATTTTCAAATTTGTATCTTTCAAATAATAATTCCCTGGAGCATTTAATGTGCTTGTAATACACAAAAACTTCATGCTCCTAGGAGTGCCTCTTCTTTCATAGTGGACATAGGAACCTTTTGGGGCCCATCACTTGATCCATTGATCTAGAGGAATTGCCTTGTCTAGATCCTCCTTGCTTCTACACCTCCAAGCATTTTCTCTTAAAAACCCTAACAACAACAATAGTTGTTAGATGGAGTCTATTAAAAAAATCAAATGCAATTGTGAACTTTTCACTATGATGGCATAAAACCAAATTCCTTTTCTACATAGCTTTTGATATCCAAGTGTATAATGTCTGCAAAATTTGTGAATGGTTGCTCCATTTCATTCATTACAAGAGGAGGATTGGCATGAAAAAATTGTTTCAAAAATTTATTTATAGGCCTTCAGCAACAACACTTGTGTGACACAAGTTGGGTCCCCATGTGGGCCTGACTAAAAAAGAAAATTCATTTTCAAACAAGTTTTCCCTTGAATTAATCCAAGACAACTTTTGAGTGCATCAGAATTGAAAAGATAAACTGGGTTGTCCTTAAAATATGTTTTCATACACTTTTGCAGAATGGTGAAAGCTAGCCAAGTGGGCTCTGGAATTGCCATGGGAAACTAGTTAAATGATCTCCTGGAGACATGAAAACTTATAGGCATGTAAACATTCAGTCCAAGAATGGAGTGCAAAAGATGGTTCGACAAAAGAGATCCTGAGATGAAAGATATTAATCAACAAAGTTGCTCACTCAGGCATTTTCTGCAATTGCAGCTATTCTGAACCAATTAAAACTCACTGAATCACCATTTTGGTAAAATACCAAATCAACTCCTGATGAGCTACCATTGGAAACATAAGCTCATTTAAGCACACTGAGCATGTGTGCAGGAGGGATTTTCTTGAATCATCACTCATCAAAAGATATTAGGTGTCAAATTTGACTACCTTGAAAAGTTTCAGAAAGTGCAGGCGCAAAACTTAACAAATTGCATTTGGTTTTGGCCTGGTAAAAATAGAAAATCAGATCACGAGGCTCTAAAACCTGACATGGGAGCTCATGGATGCATGGAGAATGGGGAACAAAATTTTTTTTGACTTGATGATCATCCAGTTGTGAAATGTTCAATTGAACAGGAGGCTATTTTATAGAACTGAAAGTTAGGAGACAACAAAACAGTGCCAAAACCCTCCAACTTCGCTTTTCAAAAGCCTAATAAAACTTATCGTGGGAAGCTGATAATTGACAAGCATGCTCACATTTGTCACATGAGTGGGTCCACCAAGGGATTTTGCATGAAAATCAACAATCACCAAATTACGACCCTCCAAAGTAGGTCACTTAGGTAGATTCTTCAAGTGAACCTTTGAGTGTGCAAAGGAAAAATTCTCAATATGAGCACTTCAAATTAGCAAAATTTGAAAATCCCAACACTTTGGCCAAACATGTCATATTTAGGAGAAACAAAAGTTGATCTTGACTTTCTCAGCTACCTAAACTTGAATCTGAGCTTAAATTTCCTCCAACACGAGCCAAAAGTGACTTGCCATAAAATCCCACATGTAGAGACAACCTCAAATCTAGTATTTTTCAAGTTTTTTTATTATTTAGGTCATCATATGATGCAAGACAAGAACATACTCAACTTTACTAAAAATGACCAAGATATCTCACAAGCAATAGTTCAACCCTCAAATTTGAGAAGGGTTTTACAAGATGTGGCTCTAATACCATGTAAGAGCTGAAGATTGTTAGAACAAAATTATCTACTGAGAGGGGGGTGAATCAGTAGATCTTAAACTTTTAGTTTTTAAACCCTTTTGTAGATTTAACCTTAACCTTAAATGTGCAGATTGAAATGCAAATAGATATAATAGTCACAAGCACAAGAGAGATCAACACATAACAGAGTATGTACGTGGAAAACCCAAGATGGAAAAAAAAATGGTGAGAAATGCTACTAGGATATACTATCCTAATCTAGCCTCACAAGCTTCAAAGTTTAGTTACAATATTTAGGGTTGCAACCCAAGGAAGCAACAACTCCCTATTTAGAAGCTACAACTTCAAGGATGCTACTACACCCTATTATGAGCTACAATTCAGTGCAAAATGGAGGCTACAACCTCATACATAGTTTTGCAATATATTATGCATAAAATGGTTCTACATAACCTAAAATGCATCAATTGAGTAAATACGTCCCCTCTCTCTCTCAGTTCTCCCTTACTCCACTCTAACCAACTACATAAATTTTTAGATTTTGTTTTATGTTAAATTTCACCTTCCTCTGCATCTGACACTCTCATTCATTCTCCGCGTATTAAATAATTCCCTTCATTCAATTCAAATACATTGGAATCATAGTTAGGGTTTTTCCACTTGCAACCTACTTCCATAAGTGTCAGAGCATCAAGCCACACACATATTGTCTAGCTTGTTAGATGTCACCATACCTTTGCATCAAGTTGCACAACATTTTATTTTGGTGCAGAGAATTTGCTAAGAATAACATTCTGTCAAACCCTAGAATCTAATATGCATTTAATGCATTCTTGCGATCATTCGATCTGATTCTGATCTCAATCACCTCAAAAATATATTCTGCTGCCTTGAAGATCAAATCTTCATTTAATTGGTCACTGAGGTAGTTGGACAAATTAATTCTTTCTCCTGTGTCAATTTTCAGAGCATACCCTCGTTTACACTTGTCATAGCCATTTTAGATCTTTGCATTTGAACTCTAGTCATTGATCAACTCCTTCATGCCTTGATCTTGTGATCAACATTCACTGTTGTGACTTTAAACCCTAACCATTAGATAATCGATCCCTTAAACCACCATTTTCGATCTATCATATCGTCCCATCATTGGGACTTCATTCAGACTCCCACTGATACAAGCATGTCACACCGATATGCTTTCCATGTTATCTAACTGGGCCCACAACCTACATGTCATCCATTTCATCGCCACATCATTCACAACACTGATGTGAGATGACATATCAAGCAATCATTCATTGCCATCTATTAACCATCATCACACTCAGGTCCCACAGTCAGCATCATACTCCTATCACCCAGTCGCTAAAAACATGAACCTCAAAACCTCTTATTGGAGGTTACGAAGTTCTGAGAACCCACGACACATTGATAATAAAGACAACCTATGAAACTCCTTTCAAAATGACTATCAATTTGATGAAAAACAACAACACCCAATACATCATCCCAATGTGGGATCCACATGCTATCGTCAGATGTTCATGTCATCACCATGTCATAGCTCTGTAATCCACAACAAGGATGTGAATTACCATTTACTCAATCCCATCATGCTAGGTGTTTTCATCGTCATTATGATTGGGTCCCACATGGAGTGCTTCCTTCATATTGCTCCATTGCTTAGTCACTAAGTCGGGAGGTTTCAAAACTTGAGAACCCTGTGACATAGGTTAGTAAAACTTAGAACACCACAATTCCATTCACTTTCTCTAACAACAAGGAGATTGTTAAGTTAGAAGGTTTCAAAATTTGAGAACCCCGCAACATAGGTTAGGAAAACTTTGAAATTTGTGACTCCTTATAACTTTGTCCCTAGACTGAGAGCATGAACCAATGAATGAGGATATTTTCATTCACATCACGACCTGCACAATACCTATATGAAAATATCTTGAGAAACCCAATCATTATGCTAACAATATCCCTTACATGATTTTCACTATTGACATCAATGACAACAATAGTCCAACAATCTCCCACTTTGGCATTGATGGCAAAACTCTAACTGTTCAGTCATGTACCACTGAAACTCAGCACCAATTTGATTAACACACTGTAACATTGCAACTCCCCCTATGAAATACATCTCATCTCATCTTTTTGGCATCACATTTATCTCCCTTTGATATCAATGGAAAAGGGTACACTCCCCCTGAAGAAAGGCTTCAATTTTGAACTCTACAACCATCAAGTCATTAGAAATGCTCCAATTTTGAACTCTACAATTTTCATGACTTGATCACATTAATCTGAACCAGGGTTGAATAACTAATCAATGAAGCTCCCCCTAGATACATGCCCTATCACTAGAGATTAGGGATATGAGGTGGGAGAAAAAACTACCAGCTTCTACCTTAGGTATTCAAACTGCTCTGTAGCAAGGGATTTTGTAAATATATCAACCACTTGTTCCTTTATGGGAATATACTCCATACTAAATTCTTTATCTACAACCTTTTCTCTGATGAAGTGATACTTGATTGAGATATTCTTTGTTCTGGAGTGCATCACTAGATTCTTTGAGATATTAATGGCACTTGAATTGTCACAAAGAATCGAAATGGGCTCATTGTACTCTACCTTGATTTCCTTTAATGTTTGCTTCATCCATAAGACTTGAGTGCAACATGCTGCTGTTGCAACATATTTTGCTACTGCAGTAGAAAGAGTAATAGACTCTTGCTTTTTTCTCATCTAGGAAACCAATTTGTTCCCTAGGAAGAATGCTCCTCCACTGGTACTCTTTCTTTCATCCACACTACTTTCCCAATCTGCATCTTTATATGTTGTTAATGTGAAATATTTGCATTTGGAATACCATAAACCATAGTCAATAGTAGTTTTTATGTATCTAAAGATTCTCTTTACTGGATTGATGTGTGATTCTTTTGTTTTTGCCTAAAACTAAGCTACTATACAAAATAATTGCATTATATTAGGCATAGATGCAGTTAGATATAGTAGACTTCCAATCATTTATCTATACAAAGTCCGATTTGCATTAGATGACTCATCTGATTTACACAACTTGTAGCTAGTAATCATGGGAGTACTAACTAGTTTACAATCCTCCATGCCAAAATTCTTAAGAATTTCTTTTGCATACTTGGTTTGTGATATAAAAATACCTTTATTAGTTTGTGTAATTTGCAAACCAAGAAAAAATCTGAGTTCTCCTAACATGGATATTTCAAACTCATCTTGCATGTTTGTGGAAAATATTTTGCACATCACATCACCGCTACTACCAAATATAATATGATCTACATAAACTACAACAATGATCATTTGCTTACCCTTCATCAATCTAATCAATCTATCATCATCTAATCAATTATCTAATCTCTATCTCATAGAAAATGAAAGAAACATTCTAATAGCTTCTAATCATGCAACTAGAGAAAAAGTTTCTTTAAAATCAATTCATTCTACTTGTGCATATCCTTTGCACACTAATCTTTCTTTCTTTCTGACCACAACTCCATCTTCATTCAGCTTGTTTCTGAATACCCATTTTGTGTCAATTATATTCTTTCTTGATGGTCTAGGAACCATTTCCCAAGTTTTGTTCTTTTAAATTTCATTGAGTTCCTCTTCCATTTCTCTTAACCAGATTTCATCCTTACTAGCTTCATCAAAACTTGTTGGTTCAATCTGAGACAAGAGAGCAAAGTTTACTTGTTCCTTGTCCTTTGCAAGTCTCCTAGTCTAGACTCTTGCATTCTTGTGAACAATTATTTGATCTACTGGATGATCTTTTTGCACATATTTTGTAGGAGCACATTCAACCTCTTTCCAATTCTCTTCTTCTAGTTCTTCTTCGTCAACTCGTGCACCTATGTCATCCTCATCTGACTCACTTTCATGATTGTTTCTACTAGGTTGACCCTAATTTTCACTTTCATCAACCCTTACATGTACACTCTCTACAAATCTATGCAATCTCTTATTGTAACACTTATAAGATTTGCTTCGGTTGGAATACCCCAAGAATATCCCCTCATCACATCTTGACTCAAAACTTCCTAAGTCTTCATCTTCTCTTTTAATATATAACTTATTTCCAAATACCTTGAAATGCTTGACTGATGCAGGCTAACCAAACCATAATTCAGATGGTATTCTTCCACTATTAGATCTTATAAGTGCTTTGTTCTGAATGTATACAACAATTTGTACTATTTCTTTCCAAAATGTATCTACCAAGTTTTCCTCATTCAACATAGCTCTAGCCATCACCTTCATAATTTTGTTTCTTCTCTCTACCATGCCATTTTGTTGTGGTGTTCTTGGGGCTGAATATTGGCACATGATTCCATGATCTTCACAATATTCCATGAATTATGTTGACATGAATTCTCCACCTCTGTTTGACCTGAGACATTTGATTCTTCTCCTAGTCATATTTTCTACCAAATCCTTATAACTTTTAAATGCTTCAAAAGCCTTAGCCTTCTCCCTCAAAAATGTGACATATGCCATTCTAGTATAGTCATCAATCAACATCATGAAATATCTTTCTCCTTGAAATGCTCTTGTCCTCATTGGACCACATAGATCAGTATGGATTATTTCCAAGGATTTCATAGTATAGTAATCCTTTGTGGGAAATTTAAACTTTGTTTTCTTTCCTTGCCGACAGCCTTGATAGATGATGTTATCAGGCTTTGCAATCTTAGGCATATTTCTAACTAGGCCTTTTGAACTTATTCTCACCATGTTGTCAAAATTTACATGTCCTAGTATTCTATGCCATAGCCAACTTTCATCTGCTTGATTTATTAGACATGTTTGGCCTTCCACTTCACATAGATTGTAGAGATTACTATTAGTCCTTATCCCTTGAGCAATTGTTTTACTATTCAATCTTATCTTGTAGCCTTTAGAATCAAATACAACTTTGTATCCATTATCAAACATTTGGCTGGCACTTAGAAGATTGTGTTTTAGACCTTCCACATAGAGTACATTTTTAGTTTTTCTCTTTCCATCTATGCTTAGAATTCCTTTACCACGAATCTTGACAGTTGTATTATCACCTAGAATTACTGAACCTCCTTTTTTCATTTCAAGATTAATGAATTTATTTTTATCTCCAATCATGTGCTTGGAGCAGCCACTATCAAAAATCCATAGATCTTGTTCCTTTGCATGTAAAGCCGTTTGGGAAATCATAGACTAAGTGATGCAAGATCCCTACTCTTTCTTCTTCCATATCTTCTTTGGCTTCTTCTCAGTTTTCTTTTCTTCTATCTCAGAAGTCTTATTTCCTTTCTCTTTATTAGTAGGCGGGGATTTCTTCTTCTTAGATTTCACACTTGGTCCTGTAAATCTTGCTCCATAGTTTCTAGCTATATAACCAAAAATTTTGCAACTATAACAAATTATATCTATATGAATCAAGGGATCAAATGGATTCTTGCTTGCAAAATTTGTATTCTTCCTTGGAATATTTCTACATTCTCTAGCCCTATGACCAAAATTGTTATAGGTATAGCAATACCCATTGAAATATGATGAGTACCTAGTCATGTAGTTTCCTTCAGTTGGATGAGGTGATCTTCTTTGTCTAGGCCTCCTTGGATAGTGTACTCTTGTGAATCCATCATTGTCTTCTCTTTTTACATTCTGCATCCTCTTTTGTTGATCTGGAACTATCTAGTTTTCCTCCCTGACTTCAAATGGTTTCTTTTCTTTATCATATTTTTCTTCATCTTTAGGAGCTTCCTCTTTGTCAAATTTTTCTTCACTTGGGACTGATTTTTCTCCTGCTCTAAATATTTCATAAAGTTTTCAGAGACATCCATAAATGAATTCTTCCCTTTTTCCAAACCTAAACAAGATTTCTCTTTATTTGCAAGATTTTGTGTATTTATCAATTCATTCATAATATCTGTACCACCTTTCAACTTTAGTCCATTTCTAATCTACTCATTGGCCTTCTCCAATTCTTTCCTTAAGGCATATTTTTTCCTCAAGTTTTGAGCATCTATCCATCTCATACTATAATTTAGATTTCATGACATTCTGAATTCTTTTAAGCTCTTCTACATGAAATTTAAATCCTACTAACACCTTATTGGACTCTTCAAGTTCTTGTGTTAATCTCTCAGTATCCTTTGAGCATTCCTTTATAGCTTCTTGTTTTCTCTCTTAAGATCATCATATTTGTCTCTTATTTAATCAAGATCTTCAAGAGCACTAATTAGTTCTCCTTCAAGATGAACAATTGTCTCCTCTTCTCCTTCATATGAGTCCTCAATTTGTGCATCCTCCTAATCCTTAGTTTCTTTAGCCAAGAATAGAAATTCTCTGCTATCATCTCTCATTACAAGGTCATGGCCTTGATCCTCTTCTAAACAATCACTAGCATCAAACACTTCACTTTCTTCATTGATGTACAAAATCTTCTTATTCTTTTTAAAGTTCTTTCTTTTAGGGTAGAAATATTTCTTCTTTCTACTATCAAATTCTTGCTTGGAACTGTCTTCTTTACCATATGGACACTTTGAAGAAAAATGACCTATTCTGCCATAGTTAAAACACTTAAGAGGGAGCTTACCTTTATATTTTCCAGATCCTCTTCTTAGCCTTCTTATGAAATTTGCTTCTTCCTCATCAGTTTATTTTTAATCAGATGCAATGACAGTGGCTTTCTCTTTCTTATCAGCTTCATCTTTTTATTTCTTGACAACCTTAAATGCAGCCTCTCTCCTAGATGATTCAACAATTGGAATTCTCATCTCATATGAAGTAATTATGCCATGCACCTCATCAAGAGAAAGTTTATCAATTTATCTTTCTTCTTCAATAGAAAAAATCTTAGCATTGTATTTAGTTGTCATGGACCTGAGAACTTTCAACACAACATCTTCTTCATTCAGATCTACACAATATCCTTTAATGACATTTATCACATCATCAAATCTCTAAAGATAGTCTGCAATCTTCTCTTCTTCAGTCATCAGCAAGCCTTCAAATTTTTCTCTCAACACTTGTAACTTTTCCAACTTCACTTTGGTGTCACCTTCATAGATTTTCTTAAGTTTTTCCCATACATCATAAGAATTTTTACAATGCATAACTTTTCTATGCACGGAGTTAGAAAAAATGTTCATAATAATAAACCAAGCTTTCTTATTGTCCTCGTGAATCTTGTTTGTTGCAGGATCAATAGGAATAGCATTAGGAATAGTATATTGGGTCTCAACACATGCCCAAACTTTAGTTCCAAGAGAAACTAAGTATCCTTCAATTAATGAGCTCCATTTTTCATAGTTTGTTCCATCAAACCTAGGTGGCTTGTTTGGGCCTTCCTGAAATGCCATTGTGTTCACCTATCCAAGATCTACCCGAGCTAGTTAAGCTTCTCCTAGGGAACCTAGGGCTTTGATACCAATTGTTAGAATAGAATGATCTACAGAGAGGGGGTAAATTAGTAGATCTTAAAAATTTTAGTTCTTAAACCCTTTTGTAGATTCAAACTCAAGCTCAAATGTACAAATTGAAATACAAGAAAATATAATAGTCACAAGCACAAGATAGATCAACACATAACACAGTATGTACATGGAAAACTCAATATGGGAAAAACCACAGTGAGAAATGCTACTAGGATCTACTGTCCTAATCTAGCCTCGCAAGCTTCAAAGTTTAGTTACAATGTTTAGGGTTGCAACCCAAGGAAGCAACAACTCCCTGTTTAGAAGCTACAACTTCAAGGATGCTACTACACCATATTATGAGCTACAACTCAATGCAAAATGGAGGTTACAACCTTGTACAAATTTTTGCAATATACTATGCATAAAATGGTTCTACATAACCTACAATGCATTAGTTCAATACATAAGCTCTCTCTCTCTCTCAGTTCTCCCTTACTCCACTATAACCAGCTACATAAATTTTTAGATTTTTCTTTCTATTACAATTCACCTTCCTCTGCATCTAACACTCTTATTCATTCTCTGCATATTAAATAATTCCCCTCATTCAGTTCATATACATTGGAATCAGAGTTAGGGTTTTTCCACTTGCAACCTACTTCCGTAAGTGTTAGAGCATCAAGCCACACATATACTGTCTAGCTCGTCAAATATCAACATACCTCTACATTGAGTTGCACAACATTTTATTCTGGTGAAGAGAATTTTCTAAGAATAACATTCTGTTAAACCCTAGAATCTAATATGTATTTAATGCATTCTTGTGATCATTCAATCTAATTCTAATCTCGATCACCTCTGCAATTTGTTTTGCCACCTTGAAGATCAAATCTTCATTTAATTGGTTGCTAAGGTAGTTGGAAAAATTAATTATTCTCCTGTGTCATTTTTTAGACCATCACCCCATTTACACTTGTCATAGCCATTTCAGATCTCTACATTTGAACTCTGGCCTTTGATCAACTCCTTGATCCTGTGATCAACATTCACTATTGTGACTTTAAACCCTAATTGTTAGGTAATCAGTTGCTTAAACCACCATCACTGATACAAGAAGGTCACATCGATATGCTTTCCATGTTATCTAACCGAGCCCACAACCTACATTTCATCCATGTCATCACCATGCCATTTGCAACACTGATGCGAGATGGAATATTGAGCAATCACTCATTTCCATCTATTAACCATCATCACACTCAGATCCCACAGTCAACATCATACTCCTATCACCCAGTCATTAAAAACCCAAAGCTTAGAACCTCTTATCAAAGGTTACGAAGTTCTGAGAACCTACGACATGCCGATAATAAAGAGAACCTATGAAACTCCTTTCAAAATGACTAAGTCACTTTGATGAAAAACAACACCCAATACATCTTTCCAATGTGGGGTCCACATGTTGTTGTCATATGTTTATGTCATCACCATGTCACAGCTTTGTAATACACAATAAGGATGTGAATTATCGTTTACTCAATCCCATCATGCCACGTGTTTGCATCGTCATTATGGCGAGGTCCCACATGGAGTGCTTCCTTCCTTCTTATTGCTCCATTGCTTAGTTGCTAAGTTAGGAGGTTTCAAAACTTGAAAACCTCACGACATAGGTTAGTAAAATTTAGAACACATCAATTACATTCACTTTCGTTGACAACAAGGAGATCGCTAAGTCAAAAGGTTTTGAAACTTGAGAACCCCATGACATAGGTTAGTAAAAATTTGAACTTCACGACTCCTTATAACTTTGGCCCTAGACTGAGAGCAT
>VDFB02036682.1:0-19177 GCA_007258455.2 Sequoia sempervirens
TCTCCTCATATCGGGAAAAGATTCGTCTGTTTCTTATCCTTTTAATGGCCCTCCCCACAGGACGTAAAAATCTCGACCTTTTGGAAAGAAGAAATTTCCGAGTTTCTGAGCAGCGTGAAGCAGGGTCAAGGCGTGAAAATCGCATGGTTCTGTTTTTCCACATTTTCTAAAACTATTGACACGTATCGAGTCACCAATAAAATTATTTATTATAGAAGTTGTAAGTCTATTTAAAATGGTGAAAATTTGCCTCGGTGCCTTTTCTTTTGGGTTGTAAGAAAACGTTTATTGAAAGGTATACACCAAATATCCGCCATGCATCTTTCTTCGGTCCTTCCCTAATCATGAACACCAATCACATAATGCAACTTTTCATATTCTTATTCTATCCTACATTATAATCAATCCTAATCCTTCATATAAAATATTAAATGTTATTCATATATTAAAATCTAATAAGAAATAAATAAATAAAATCATTGTCCAGTCCATGTTGAAGAATGATGATTGAATGACAATGTCATGCTACAAGATTGATCACCACAATCTACTTCAACCATCGACCATAACATGGAGCACATCACCCAATGTCAATAAAGTTTTGTATGGTAAGGATTTATTTCTTTAAGAATTGCTTTTGTCCTTTCACCTTTAAGCTAGGGTGCATACTACTGTCCATTTGGATTCATTGTTTTATGTTGTTTCCTATTGTTTTTGGTCTATATTGTAGCATTCGAAATTGGTATTTTCTTACAGTATTTTTCATTAAATGATTATTGTTATATTGGAAAATGTGATCTTAGATCTATTCACTAGAATCAATGTCTTTTCAATTGATGGGGCATAACATTTAGGAATTTAGATCTCACAAGGCTTTTTAGTGACTACCTAACAATCTAGAAGATTAGCCAATTTTCCCTTGGATCTGAATTCAAATTATTGGGAGTTGGAAATGAATTTTTGATGTGATTCATTGATGTAACTAGCTAGACTATGAGATGTAGTTTTGTGTTTTATTTATGACTAACTACATGTAGATAGAGAAATTTAAGTTCAAGAATGAGGAGAGTAGACATAAAAATACTTGTGAATCTTAGCTATTTTTTGAAAGTCTAGGGCGCCTTGCACTCATGAATGAAACACTAATTCTAAAAAATGCTTTTTTCATTCCTGAAGTGCCTAGTTTGTAGCTCTTGTCTTCCAAATTTGGTTGTCAAATCTTCATATGTTACTAAGAAAATGTAGATTGTGTATCTTGTCACCTTGTAAGGTTAATGAAAAAATAACCTTCAATCCATCTTGAGTTCACTTCACCTTTCGATTTTCAACCTGCACACATGAAAGGAGGGGAAGCGTTGTTTCATATAGGAGCTTTCCTTAGTCAAACATAGTGTTGGTATTTCTACCTCCATAATAAAAAGTTGATGGTAAAATAGAATGTATCCTTTTGATGGATAAACGCTAAATAATTGAGGCAATGGAAAAAGTATCCCTCTACATTTTCGCACTTCTTTGGGCCCTCCCTACTTAATGTTGCCTTGATTTAGTGTTCTAATGTGTTTAACACATTCACATTAGGTCTTGGGCCTTGTAAACTAAATGGACTTATTTGTACATTATTTAAGGGGTTGTGAAGTGTATTCCAACACTTTCACACTAATGTAGAGTTTTCATTATTAATTGGGCTTCTTTGTGCCTTATTTTTTCTTATTTTGCATCTACAAGCTTTAATTAATGCATCTTCTTGAGGATAATCTAAACATAAACCAACATCTAATCATAATTTAGGTGATTTTTGGATTTTATGGACCATATTTAGTGATTCAAAACACACACACCACCTTTGGCATATGGGTCCCACCTAAGTTTCATTTTACATGAATCTAAGTGTTTCTTTTAAAATGTGCCCCAAACTTAGCCTAATGGGACTCATACGACACTTTTGGCGTATGAGTCCTATGTGGCTTAGACCTCACAATTCAAATTCTTGGTGGGTTTTTGTTCACCTAGATCTGATGTCAGCTTGTAGTGTTGTAACTTTAGGAAATTTGGCATTAAAAATTATAAATACAAGGCTATTTCACTCATTTTTCTCTTAACAAGCAATCAAGTTATCTAGCAATTTTCATGAGCAAGTGTGACCTAAGCATTAAAGCATTCTAGCATTCAAGATTGATTACCAACCATTATGGAGCATTATTCAAGTATCAAGCATCATGTCAAATTCATCATGCATCATGTTTTTTTTGAGCTAAGAGTTGTGATGTAGGTTTTTATGATTCAAGCAAGCATTCAATTAAAGATCTACTACATTCAAGCAAGAGTCAAGATCTAAATTCTTGCTAGCCATCTCATGCATATTTGGAGCACTTTATTCCTAGGGTTTGGTAAGTTGCAACATATCATTTTATTCATTCATCATTCCTCCTTTCCATTTCATTTCATGTCAAGGTTTGATTACCAAAATGAGGTTTGACCAAGGCAAACCCTTTTTTGTTAACAAAACAACACTTTTCCCTCTCTTTAATGTGTGATTTGTAGATATATGTTGAAGACATATTGAAAAGAAAGATTGGAAAGAGGTTGTTAAGATTGAAAAGTTTTCCAAGTTGCCACCTTCTTTACAAGATCATCAAAAGACATCTACAGAGTAAAATTCAACATTCTAGATCTGAAAATCAAGTTGACAAGATAGATCAGTGGTTGAAGAGTAGATTCAAAATTTGAATTATTGAAAAATTTATGTAGGACTAATACGCCACTTTTCGCATATGATTCCCTATATAGGGATTTTTCCAGTTTTCAGGTGTTTCAGTCTTGTCTCTACCAAATTTTTGTTCCTACCTAAAAACCCTAATTTGGGACTAAATTTCCCATCTTGGTGTATGAGTCTTGGTATGTATTAGATTCAATATTTATAGCATTTTAGGTCTTCATTCAAGCTACTACAAGTTTCTAGGTACATTGTAATGATTTCCTAGTTTGCTATCTTGTTTTGCATTCATTTCTAGGTCATTTATTGTAGTCTCACATATCATTAAGTTTCATAATTAAATATTGCATGTTAATATTCTTTTGAATCCCTAGCTTTGTGGTGAACCATTCCTTATTCATTAATCATATGCTAGGACAACCTTTAGCAGATGTCTTTTTCCCATTCTATTATTGGATTGATATCTCTATGGTTTCCTTGAGTGAAACTTAAGTGAAATAGGAGGAACCCTACCCCTTATTCTCCATCTCCTAAAATATTGGAAGCCCCCTATTTCTATTGTTTCATTTTTGTGGACCTACATTTAGAACATCTTAATTATGATTTCAAGTGTATCAAAATCCTAGATCTAGCTTGCATTAATATTGCATTAGGTTTTGCATCAGTTAATTTTCATCTAGAGTTTCTAAATGTTGCAATAGTTAAAGTGGATATAAGTTGCATTTTTTAATTTTGCATCACTAAAATTAAATTAAAAGATCTATATTTGCACTTAGTCTAGAAATCATCCAAACCTGAAAACATAACATTTACACATAATTTGTTGAAATAGTGTGAAAACCTTAATCTAGGACTCATACGTCCTTTTAGGTAATTTAGTCCTAGTAGAGGTGGTTTTTCCTAATTTTTGGGTATTTTATGGTGGCTCTTATTCACTATTCAAATCCCTAAAAAAAAATTAATTGGGACTCATACGCCCCTCTTGGCAATATATTCTTGTTCCAGATTTTAAACTACATTTTCTAGCAATAAAAACTCTATTTTTGTGTTTTTGTTTGTTGTTTTTAGTTGTATGTTTATGTTTACAGAGTTTCTATTTTCTCCATTTCATTGCATGTAGCTTAAATCGGTTCATTTCATGCATTATCTTATTTCAAACTTACATTTACACATCACATTTCATCATGGATATGTGCTTTGGTAAGCTTTAGATGTCCTTGAAATCATTAGAGGATGTCTCAAGTTCTTCCTTTGGAAATGATCATAATGAAATTGAACTTACTCATGCTCACTCAACTCCTACTGCATGTCCTCATGATGTTGACATCATTAGAGAATATTATGATAGCATGAATAAATTCCTAAAAAAAATTATTAATAACCTTGGAACTAGTGCATCCTTTTATCCATCAATGAAACAAACAACACCCCCTATCATCCCACCACTTGAGATGTTTTGTTATTTATATCTTGAAACTAAGATAAAAGTTGCACCTAAGTTCCCTACAATAGGTGAACCTACTTCCTCTAATCGAGACAAAATTCAACCATCCTACCACCAAGCGCCCTTTGAAAGAACTTTACAAATACTTTTAAATCCAGTGATTACATTACCACCCATAAGAGAGATCAATCTCCAAATCCTAATAATACAAACACATCACATTGTTGAAACCAAAGAATCCTTGGAGATAGTACAGATGACTATATGCTTTAAAACAAATATTCAAAAATTTTGATATCATAGAATTTATAGTCCCTTAAAGTGGGACCCTTTTCCTCCTCAAGCCATGTAATGCTTGTAGGATCTTAACATGCTCACTATTGCATACTTTATATTAATTGAAAATAGTTTCAAGATGCAAGGAGCTCAGTCCCATCACCCACCTTGGCTCATTCTTGTCTTGCATTGAGTAGGGGAAAGAATTAGATAGTGTTGTTCTAGTAACACATTTTTCACTAACCCTTTGGCTATTTGTTTTCCTTCTATCTCTGATGAACATGATTGGTATGTGGATGACCTACTAATGGGTTGACTCACATGTGCCTTAATAGTCTTTTGAATTATTTTCTTAGTCATTTTTTGTGTGTACTATGATCCCCCATATTGTTTTGTGTGATATATTTCTATATTTTTGTGACATTCCTTTATTTGTACCTACATTATTCTCTATTTCATAAACGTTTATCTCTTCTTTGTCTTGTATTTTTCTTTTTGGGATGACACAAGGCATCAAGACATTCATGTCTCTTCCATGTTTACCCAAAATATTTTCCTTTATCTTTTTCATTTGTCTTGTGTTTTCCTTTTAGGGATTACACAAGGTGTCAACACATTCATGTCTCTTTGACCCAACAAATTTTTCTTTATATTTTTCATTTGTCTTGCGTTTTCCTTTTGGGGATGATGCAAGGCATCGAGACATTCATGTCTCTTCCACGTCGACTCAAAATATTTTTCTTGTGTTTTCCTTTTGGGGATGACGCAAGGCATCAAGACATTCATGTCTATTACATGTTGAACCAAATTTTTTTTCTTTGTTTTCACTTTCTTCGTGTCACTCTTATTATTCCATGAGTATTTGGGGAATGATGGCAGTTCTGAACTCTCTAAAAACATTGTAGTAAGAACATACTAACCCCAAATTGATGGATCCCTCATCTAATTGGATTTTTAATTCAGGGGCAACCCCTTCCTTTTTCATGACATAGCATTATATGGAAAGATATGACCTAGCATAGGGCTTTCTGAATAGGCTCTACTATCTTATTTCTTGTTAGCATTGATCATTTTCTACTTTAAAGAAATTTCTCACAACATGGTGTTTAGCAATTTCTTTAAAGTGGGGGAATACATTGGAATTATTCTTTTCACATTTCAATTCATGATTCATTGTGTAGTGTTCTTACTTCATGCGATGCATCTTTCACTTTTTGGTTGATATTAGGTTCGATGTCCCTCAAGAGCATGATCTCTCTTAGCATATTATATTCCTCTTAGTGGCTTTATGTGACAAATTGAATGCCCTAAGTTGTGAATCTTCTATTATTTCATTGGTCCTCTCTTGGAGACATTAGGCGCAACATTCCCTAAGGTAAGACCTTACATGAACTAAGCAAAGGTCCTTTGAACATACCTTACACTATTTTACATTTTTGGTTATATGACCAACTAGCATAATATACTTTGCTTTCCTATGGACCCATCTTGTTTGTTCATGAGTTCCAAGCATATAAAGCTTTTCTTAGCTTGAGAAGCTTGAAGTTCATTATTGTGTGCCACCTTATCAAAGTTATCAGGAGGTATAGGTTTGGTTTGGTTGAATTAGTTTGGTGACTTTCCCATAGGCGCTTGCTTGTTTGTGTGAGTGCATACTAGTCGTGTGCATATGAGTCTCACCTTTTTTAGATACTCACCTTGCAAAAAGCCTAGAGTTTTGTTGCCTCAAAGTGTGTGTATTTTTTGGAAAAATAGCTTAGATTTTATCCACAACGTGTGGGGGACAAATGATTGAAGCTTGATCAACCCCTTTTGTTTTGTTTTTCTCTTCTCTTTGTCTTTGGCATTGCATGTCTACACATTGATGTTGCTCTAGGTTACATCATTTTCATGTGTGTTCTTTTGTTCCTATGTTTCTTTATCATAGGATCTTGATCCTAGGGGCTTGATCATCCCTCTTGATCATTGCCATCCTATATTACCAGCATTGGTACACCTAGAAACCTCTTGATTTTTCTACTTTAGTGTGAGTTTGAAGCAATTTCCTCCTCTCACTAAAGTGGGGTCTAAATGTGGCAATGGAAAAAGTGTCCCCTACATTTTTGCACTTCTTTGGGCCCTCCCTACTTAATGTTACCTTGATTTTGGTTTGTAATGTGTTTAACACATTCACATCATGTCTTGGGCCCTTGTAAAGTAAAAGGACTTAGTTGTGTCTTATTTAAGGTGTTGTAAAGTGTATCCTAACACTTTCAACTAATCTAGTTTTTCCATTATTAATTGGGCTTCTTTGTGCCTTATTTGGCCTTATTTTGCATCAACAAGATTTAATTAATGCATCTTTTCAAGGATAATCCTGACATAAACCAACATCCAATCATAATTCAGATGTTTTTGGGTTGTATGGCCTACATTTAGTTATCCGAGGCTCACACGCCACCTTGGGAATAAGGGTACCACCTAAGTTTCAGGGCCTCAATTTGGATTTCACATGAATCTAAGCATTTCTTGAAATTTTTTTGCCAAGCCTAGCCTAATGGGACTCATACACCACTTCTAGCATATGAGTCTTGTGTAGCTTAGACCTAATTGAAATTCAAATTCTTGACAATATTTTTTTCCTCTAGATTTGACGTTGGCTTGTGTTTTAATTTCGAGAAATTTGGCATAAACAAGTATAAATACAAGGTTATTTAACTCATTTTTCTCCTAATAAGCAATCAAGTGATCTAGCAATTTTCATGAGCAAGTGTGACATAACCATTCAAGCATGTTATAGCATTCAAGAGTGATTATCAATAATTTTGGAGCATTATTCAAGTATCAAGCATCATGTTTTCTTTTGAGCTAACATTTGTGATATAGGGTTTTATGATTTAAGAAAGCATTCAATTAAATGTCTACTGGGTATGTGTAGGATCATGATGGGCCAGAAAGTGGAAATATGATGGGTATTTATAGGGTATGTGGCTGACAACTTTTTTTTACCGAAAATTGATGAAATGGAAAGGGTTTTTAAATGAGATTCTCAGCTTTCCACCAATATAAATTATGCTTTACTTTGAATTTAATAAATAATTATTATTCATTTTCTATTTGAATTACAACTAAAGTCCTAATTGATAAGTTGATTGAAAAACATCTATATCTTTCAAACATTATCACACTTTTTGAATCTAATACATGTGTCACATTCTATGCTTCACATACTGTAGGTTTCAAAAAATAAAATTTGAATTTCATGAAGTTTTGACCAAGTTAAGGTGGTCAGACATACGAGATTTTATATTTTTTAAAAGTTGTTGTTAAAAACTTGTAATTAATTATTTACTTTGAAAAAAATTACAAAAAAATATGCATCACATTAGGACCTGAGTCCCCTACTTATTTCTAAAATATTATAAAAAAGTATTATCATTTTATTCTGGTTAGGGTGGTCAAAAAGACACCTACTTATTTTTTCCTTGAAACTTAAGTACTACTGCATTGAAATTTCAAATTTTTACCAAATAGATTTAAGAACAAAAAACAAAACCTATTAGTTTAGAAAATACATTCAATTTTCTATAGATTCTATTCTTACATATGTTTAAAATATTATAGATAACTTTTTCAAATTTTTACATCAGGTTTCCTAACTCTAATTTTTCTAAATTTTTTGCCACTTAAGGGCCTATTTTTTCCATGATGATCACACATACACCCTACTACATTCAAGCAATAGCCAAGATCCACATCCATGCTAGGCATCTCATACATGTTTGAAACACTTTATTCCTAGCGTTTGGTAAGTTGCGACATATCATTTTTTTCATTCATCATTCCTCCTTTCCATTTCATTTCATTTCATGGTTTGATTACCAAAATAGTGTTTGACCAAGGAAAACCCCTTTCTACTAACAAAAGAAATTTTTTCCCTCTTTAGTGTGTGATTTGCAAATCTAGGTTGAAGAAATTGGAAAGAAATACTGGAAAGAGGTTGCTAAGATTGAATAGCTGTCCAACTTTCTATGTTGTTTAGAATATCATCAAAAGACATCTATAGAGTAGAATTCAACATTTTAGATCTAGAAATCAAGTTGAGAAGATAGTTGAGAGGTAAAAGACCAGATTCAGAATTTCACTTTCAAAAAAAATTGAGTAGGATTAATACATCATGTGTATCGTGTGAGTCCCTATGTAGGCCATTTTCTAGTTTTTAGGTGTTTCAAACTCATCTCTGCCAAATTTTTGTTCCTACCCACAAACCCTAATCTTGGACTAAATTTCCTAGCCTAGCGTATGAGTCCCACTATGCACTAAATTTAGTAAATACAAAATTTCATGTCTTCATTCAAGTTGCTATAGGTTTCGAGTTGCACCTTTCTGATTTCCCAGTTTTCTATTCTATTTTTGCATTCTTTTGTAGGTCATTTATTGTAGTCTGACATATCATTAAGTTTCATAATTAGATCTTGCATGTTACTAGTCTTTCCAAACCTCGGATTTTGTGGTCAACCCTTCTTTAGTCATTAATCATACCCTAGGACAACATTTAGCATATATCTTTCTCCCATTCTATCATTGGATTGAGATGTCTCAGGTTTCCTTGAGTGAAAGTTGAGTGCAATAGGAGGAACCCTACCCCTTGTGCTCCATCTTCTAAAATATTGAAAGCCCCCTATTTCCCTTCTTTCAATAATAATAAGTAATGAATTGATATTTTTCCGTAACTCACCACTCAGATCTAATCTCCTTGAAGGATTGAAGTCATGCTCATCACTTTCAAGGATCATTGCAACTTGACTTGACTTAATTTGAATACATTCAAGTGTTAGTACTAAAAAATGAAATGTATACAAAAAACTTGAACAAACTCACATAAAACATGACATGGCTCTTGAATGATAAAATTTTGTAATAAGTCTAAAAATTCTACTCTTGACTTCTCTTGAGTGCTTTAGGACAATTGATTTTCTCAATTGAATTCTCAATATCCTTCCTCTATTTGAAGTTGTGAAAATACAATGTATTTATATGCAACTCTTCTAATTTCAAAAATATTAAATCTCGATAGTCGACTATTAAGTTTTGAATTGCAAATAATGAATTACCAACATCAACATAGTTAAATCTAGGGAACAATGCCTCCAAAATGATATCCCTCCTTTTTTGAGATCTAAAGTGTCATTAGAAATATATTAAATGTACATACTTTGATCTTGCACATTTGAGATTTTGATAAATGCTTAAAATGGGCCATGGAATGTATAAATAGGAAACTAGTCACATAATTAGGTCCAATCATATAGAGGAGAGGAAAAACATAGTGTGGCGATGCTACATTTAGCCCCCACTTGAGAGTAAGAACTTACACTCAAACTGAAACTAAAGTAAGAATATGTTAAGAAGGGTTCAGTTGTCCAAATGTTGAAGAGATAGGATGGCACTGAATTGAGGGGAAGCACAAGGCCCCAAGATTTAATGTCCCATGGTAACCCAAAAAACTACAAAGGAACACACATGTATGAAACATGTACTACAACATGGAAAACAAAAATTATACACAACAAAGATGCACAACATTAATAGAACAATAAAGACAAAAAAAATTATGCAAACACAATGCAAACATAAAGAAAATAAGATGCAAACATGCAAAAGGGTGGGTATGACAATCACACACTAGAAAGCTCCATAGAAGTGTTACTAAGACCCATACCTTAGGCATTCATGACTCACATGATAACAAAGTTTGACACTTTTTAGGTTAGTGATGAGATAAGGCACCATGGGCTAGTGAAGTTTGATACTCACTAGGTGAACCTTAAAAGGGATAGAAAATGAGAAACACACAAGAGCCAGTAAGGAAAATTTTTCACTAAGTGCGTACCCATATCAACCAAACCAAGAATTATAATCCCTAAAAGGAAAACACAAGACAACAAGTAATTTTGCAAAATAAAGAAGAATTGAGATACAAATAGATGAATTCCAAAAAAAAATCATTTCCTTTCTATCCTTATGTTAATAGAAAAAAAAGGCTCATCCAAAAAAAAATCACAATCATAAAGATATATCAAGAGGTACATCATGAGGGATCACATCATGTGCAAGAAAACAGACTAAAGACATGAAACAAACACAAAGGGTACTACACAAATCATCCACACCCCAATTTTTCTCATCATTTATGGAAGGAAAAAAAGAAGAAAAAGGGACTACAGTGATTGTTAGACAAGAAGTATCACCAGGTGTAACCAAATATTTTTTGCAACCTGAACTACTTGTGACCGTTCTAGGGTTTTTCACCTAAAGGGTAAAGATTTGGGGCCAAAATGCAATGCTACATTCAAATATGGATGTGATGTGGGTGAAATATGCTTGGATGAGATAAACTAAATGCAAAAAACTAATGCAATAGATTAATTATTGAATTTAAACTAGGAAATGTAAAGTGTTGTGTTGATGACAAAATTTGACAAGGTAAAAGTGTCTTATGGGAAACTCAGTTTATGGGGGACCTTTTGCGCTGAATTGAGTGACCTCTGAGTTTTTAGAGAAGTCAAATTCTTCTATAGTGGGGGTTTGGAAAGGGAGAATGAAGCAGATATATAAAATGAAATCTAATCAAAGGCAATGCACCAAGACTTAATGATACGCACGATAAATCATAGATCTAACGACCCTATTGGTATTTGCAGTGTTTTAGAAAGGTAAAACCTAAAGATTAAAGTATAGATAATCCATTCATTGACATAAGATAACATTGGATACATTCCTACTGCCAAGAAGAGTCATTAGACATGATCTAGATCAACAAACTTGCATTCAATATATATAGAATTTCTCAAATGAAATATCCAAACAATAGTAGTATAGTTTAAAGTTTAATTAAACTGCATGAAAGAACAAAAAGGTTGAACAATTGGCATAGTCTAAAAGTATTTTGCAATAAAAATAAAATAGTAATAAAGGCCTAGTGTCTTTTCCTAAAATCGGTGTTCATTCCAAAATCCGGACCTTTCTAGCAAAACAAAGAGAAGTATATATAGTTGAAAACTCCCACCAACTCAAAGAGTAGTAACAGAAAAGACTTGAAACTCTCTCGCAATGATGCAGAATCAACGATTCCCTTTGGCGATTACAATAGAAACACTTCAAGGCAAAGCATCTGGTCACTTCGGTCCAAGTGCATCCTCTGCAAATGATGGTAGTGATCCAACAAAGCCTCATGTAGATAAGTGTTTCCTTTTTAGTTAGGTAGTTAAAATATGTGGTAGAACTTGTAGCTTGTGGTTCACTCCATCCATGACACTGAAGTAGTGTGCTCAGAAGAGATGCATGGCAACATTTCACTACCCGTAGTTGCTATTTCATGCTTTCATTGAAAGCTTGCATAGAGAAAACACATAGAAAAAGTGCATCATAGAAGCTGATCATGGGGCCTACCAAATTTCTTTAGGAATGAGAGCTATGTGGTACTTGAGCAGGGCTTGATGAGGAAGCAAAAATAAACAATCAAAATTCCCTGCAGCTATGACATGTGGAAGCATAGTAGGGATTACCGAAATGCGAAGGAAAGGAAACCTTTGGGGTGCATAAAGAAGACACATGGAAGGGGTAGCGAACTTTGAAAAAAAGGCCGAGTGAATTACTTGAGATGTGTGGGTCGATACTTAGAGAAAAATATACCCGAAGGGAGATTGTTGAATATTTATTCACAGCTTTTGGTGACTACCAGGGGCATTTCACTTAAGGAACGAAGAACCCAAAATTTCTCTGGTTTCACAAACTAGAGTGCCATTCACCAAGTGATGGAGTCAAAGCTTGGAAAGAGCAACCTGTAGTGGTGACCAATCCTCCTTAGATGGCCTTACTATGTTGCACAAATTCTCCTGCACTCTACCTAGTTCGATCATTTCTTTATGAGGTAGGGCATTAGGTAAACCGAACCCTCCTTCACAATAGAATAGTAGTTGTGTGAGACGATGAATGACTCCTTCAATTTCCACTATAGTAGGAGGATTGTTGAAATTTTTTAAAGCCTTGGGGTCAATAAATTCCTTCTCCTCTATTCTTTATTTGATTTTCTCAGTTGTAGTGATAGAGCCATCCTCAAGGAATGGAGATGGTAGACCCATCTCATTCAACCTAGAGAAACTCTCCTACATGTTGTTCATTGTCTTGTTCAGAGTAGCAATGACTACTTTAGTGTGTTGGAAGGCAGTGTGGAAATGGGTAAACTTATTTTCCATTTGGGCAGTAGCATCCCAATCTTCAATTCCTGTCTTGGCGAGGTCCTCATCAGAGACTGAATATAGCTTTGTGAGAAGATCCTTTGCTTCTAGAACCCTTTCCAAGATAAACCACAAGAATTGTTCAATTGTACCATGAGCCTCCTAGCTCAGTCTTGATGCTTTAGTGATGAACCTGAGTGTGGGCTGCAATGACAAGAAAAAAGTTTTAATCTTTTCCTAATGAGAAATACACAACTGCCTAATCCATGGAATAAGATATGACTGTGTAATGGAGGAAAAGAGTGAGATTTTAAGAGAAGGGATCTTGGCATCCTTTGAATGAATGACCTTAGCCAATTCCACCCTCTTTCTTTTTTTGGATGCCAATTACTCTCTGAAGCTGTGCATTTCTTTATGCTAGTTTTCCTCAGCTCGGGATTGGTTTTCCAAATGCATGTCAAGAGTGGACTTTTTATCCTAAAGTTTTTTTTCCTAATTGGGCCTTTTGGCCCTCAAACTCAACATCTTTCTCCTATAACTTATTCTCATAGGGTATGTGCAGG
Organism: Sequoia sempervirens; assembly: GCA_007258455.2. Lineage (NCBI taxonomy): Eukaryota > Viridiplantae > Streptophyta > Pinopsida > Cupressales > Cupressaceae > Sequoia > Sequoia sempervirens. The sequence continues at coordinate 13,216 of VDFB02036682.1, forward strand.
ATCATGATGGGCCAAAAAGTGGCAATATGATGGGTATGTGGCTGACGACTATGTTTTTACCTAAAATTGATGAAATGAAAAGAGTTTTTAAAGGAGACTCGCAACTTTCCACTAATGTAAATTATGCTTTACTTTGAATTTAATAAGTAATTATTATTTATTTTCTATTCAAATTACAACTAAAGTCCTAATTGATAGGGTGATTGAAAAACATCTATAACTTTCAAATAGTTTCACATTTTTTGAATCCAAAAAATGCATCACATTCTATGCTTCGTATATTATAGGATTAAAAAAATAAAAATTTAATTTCATGAAGTTTTGAACAAGTTAAGGTGGTAAGACATACAAGTTTTTAATATTTTTTAAAATGTTGTAATAAAAAATTCAAAATTAATTATTTACTTGGAAAAAAATTACAAAAAAATATGCATCACATCGGGGCATGAGTCCTCTAATTATATCTAAAATATTATAAAAAATAATTATCATTTTATTGTGGTTAGGGTGGTCAAACACACACCTACTTCTTATATTTTCCCTGAAATTTAAGTACCAATACATTGAAATTTCAAATGTTCACCAAATAGATTTTTTTTGAAAAACAAACCTAGTAGTTTAGAAACTAAATTCAATTTTCTATAGATTCTATTCGTACAAATTTTTGAAATAATATAGATAACTTATTCAAATTTTTACATCAAGTTACCTAACTCTAATTTTTCTAAATTTTTTGCCACTTAAGGGCCTGTTTTTCCCATGATGATCCTGCACATACCCAATATTGAGATTGTTGATGCTCTAAGGCCTCATTCTTTTGCACTATCCTTTGATTATATTAAATGTGATTCCATTCCAACTCCTCAATACTTAGCTACAAATTCTGCTCTACCTCCAGAATCTTAGTACACAACTCATTAACCATAGCAAGTTCAATAGTCTAAACCTTCACAAGATCCCCCTGAAATTTGTTTCTTTCATTCTTTGCATCCAGTTCCTTTTCTATCAAATACACAACATTCACTTCTAGGTATTTCTCCTTTTTCTCCAAAAAACTAGCCTTTTCTTTTATAGATTTAAGATGCTCATCCATTTTCTTCAGATGGAAACTAGTTTTAAGAAAATCAGAGGTGACCACCCGCTATGTTTCCTCCATAAGCTCAACCTTATCTTGCGGTCAAGCCATCTACATGTCAAGCACTATTGCATACATTTTGTACTCTTCTAGACACATCTCCCCTTGTGGCTTGGTTACCATTGGGTAGAGGGTCACAAATTTCAACACATATTAGTTCTCATCATAGAGAGTTTTCATCTTTGGTTCTGTAGGCTTATTATCCTCCTTGGCCTTACACTTTTATATTCTACTAGCATGTGCCTCGTTTCCAAAGTTAATCTGTGTCATGAATAGGGTTGGAAATGAGACTCACTTGCCTGCGAAAGGAGCATCAAAAGGTATGGAATATGTATAAGTAACTTTGATAGGCTCAAGCATTTTCTTCTTCTGGAGAGTGATAGTTTTTTGGGAGAATGGGAGTACATTCCAAAGATTGGTTTGAGAACTAGCAGAAGGGTTTTCCACTTGCCATGAATCAATTGGTGAACTGGTAAGAGGATTGATGGGCTAGAACAGTGGAGTTACCTTCATGGAGTCAACCTATTGTAAGGGAAGAAGAGGATTTGTAGAAATTGTAGAAGCAGGGGTGGTGGCAATGGGTATGCCTTCAAAAAGTGAGGAAAGGAGAGCTTGAGTAGTAGTAGTTGGTGTAAGGGTTCATAGAGGAGTAAAGCCAAGTGAATCAACATGCTAGAACTAGGAAAAATCTCCCGCGAACATTGGGTCAAAGGTGGGAAATGAATAGCTAACACTCATGGTAGGGATTTCCGTGGAGACAATGGGGAATACCAAGGACTAAGAAGCAAGAGAAGAAGGATTAAAATTTACCTACTGACTAGTCGGTGGTGGCCTTGGACTTGTTAGCAACTCCTCTCCTTCTTCAGGCTCCTAGCTCACTGTAAGAACATGTCTTCTGGTGGGCTCTTGTGAACTCTCTCCAATAGTTGCCCCTATTCACTACTAATTTGTGGGCGGGGTTTCCCCAGCCTCGACAGTTACTATTGGCTGCTACAGTAACACTCTCATTGCTTTAGCAACCCAACTAAGTGTATGTGAAGACCTTGATACATTAAACCGCACATATGTGGCTCTAGAGGTGGGTTGTCCAAAGCCTTTCATTTGTTGTGCGAAGGATGCAAAAGTCACCATTTCTTCTTCTTCTTCTTTAGACTCACCTTTTAGGTCATTTCCTCTATTGGCACTAGAGTTGAAGCTGAGATTCTCCTCATCCCACCAGTTTTCAAATTTTTTGTCCTCCTTCAACCTTTCATAAGGATCATCCAATTGCCTTGTCTCTTGGCGATATTTCCAAAAAGCTTCTATATTTTCATTAATCCATTCCTCATGCTTTTGCAACTTGTTGTACATGGTATGTTCCATCTAGACACTATCCTTAGCTTCTGCTATAGCAAAGTAAAACTTGTTCCATGGCCCTATGTTATCTTGTGTGGGAATATGCATTAGTTCCACAAAAATTTCATCCTTGTCCACCCGCAGGTTGTATCTCTTTTCCCAGTAGGGTCGAGGAACATGATTAACCTTCATGTGCACCTCTAGAAGGTCATTAAAAGGGTTGTAATCGCATTCATCACATACCAAAACCAACCCTAAAGGAGCCATTTTATCTTGCAAAAGCTGATTTGATTGCTTCTTTAATAGAGTCACCATTTTGAAATTCTTTGGACAAGGGAAAAATCCTTTCCTCTTGATGGTTGGGTTACTACAGAAGGTATAATCAATGATACATTCCTATCAATAAATTTCAAGCCTGAGCAACCTATTTGTGACATAGGCTAGGAGTAGGAAAGGTTGATCGATAAAGCTCCACATCTGAAGAATTATGAAGTCCACTTTGAAGAACCAATCACAAGCGGGAGTGAAACTTTGCATTTATCTGGACTGATCTAAGTTGAGCCCAATCATGTCACCTCCACCTTGTAAATATTGCAAGACTGGAGTTATAAAATAATTCAAAAATTCATAGTAATCATCTGTCATGGAAAGGAAGGGTGTCCATTGGGATACTGGCTTCCTCCTCTACTTCTCATCAAAAATAGAAAAATCAAAATATCTACCAAATATGTCAAGGTTTTTATGTTGGATCATGTGAAATAGAAAGGAGATAAATCTAAACTTCCCCTCCACCTTGTAATTTTCTACTTTTTGTTTCATTTCCAACACGAGGATTTTGGAAAAATTATACTAGAAGAAATCATGTTGTTTGCAGAATTGGAAAGTCCGCCCTAGTTGAAATGCTTCCACCATCTCATTGGAATCTTGTCTGCATACAAACACTAGCAATGACAATGTATCCTAAATGTCTTTAGGAAATAAACCATGTGACAATGGGATACTCGGTAGTTTAGTGCCTAGAAATCTCTTCTTACCAATTTCCTCCATCAAGAAATCTTAGTTGTTTTTCATCATCTTCCATGTATTTTCTCCCTTAACAGGAAATGACTCAATCTTCTCCTTTATGGTACTTCGGTTTGGGATACACAACATGTGCCAAATGGCTTGTGAGCTGATGTGAACACTTAAGGTTTGACCCTTGATGCACTGGGTGCTTGAGTTATAATGCTGAATGACAACATCAACTATTTCTCGACAGTAATGTACCAACGGGACCATGTATTGTGGAAGCCCACTGTACCATACCTTTTTTTTTTCGATATGGTTCCATGAGATTCCCTCATCATTGTATAGGCTACTTCTCTTAAAGACTTAGGGTTTTTTGCGAGGCATTGGTCATGAATATTATCCCATTCCTCCAAACCCTTTTCTAGTTTATGTAATATTTGGGCCTATCCAACTATATTGTATTTTCACTCTTTGGCTTGCTTGGTATACCAGGTGTAGCATATGATAACTCATCATAGACATACACAAATCTTGAACATTGTATAGCACTAAGCAAGTGTTGGCCAACCTCCTCCTAAATTTCATGCAATAAACTCTCTGAAATTTTCTTCAGATGAAAGCTTCTACTAGTTTTGAATTCTTCATAATTTTTACTCAGATTTGGATACGTTGAAAAATTCTCTTCACTTGGCTTGGCGTATTTTAAAAGACATTCAAGCATTAAAATATTTTCATGCAAAATTTTAGCTATCTTTTCTCAAAGTGGTAGAGGAAAGCAGGATTTTGCATTTAATTCAACATGTATCGCTAATTACTTGGCTCATGTAGAAAAGGACCTGGTAGCCAAAGTGACAAAAGGCATAATTATATTTGTTAACTGTGTCATATGAGGCAATTTCCTTGGAATTTGGGCTAACAACCTACGTGTTAATTCAACATTCATATGCACTGGCAATTATTATCCTGAATAGAATGATTAAGCCAAAGTAACAACCAGGGCCTAAAATGATATGAATCTTGCCTTAGGCTCTGGGAGGTGCCTGTGAAGTGACATAATAGCCTTTGGACCATGCAGCTTACTACTGATGAGCACCATCATTTTAAAGCTAATTAATTAGCCCTTATTAACCTAGCACACATTGAGTCATAATTTTATAGATGCAACCAGTTAGGAAATGTGAGCAAACACAGGCATGCCTTTCAAGTTGACACTTGGTTATCATCACATTTTCTCAAAATAGATTAGCATGCCTTTTCTCATTTTCTCTATAAATAGGCCATTAAGTGGTGGGGAAATCACACTTAGCATTTGAAAAAAAAATAGCAATAGGTCATTGGCATAGTTATTTAGCTTCAGTAAATGATTTTTCTCATAGACTAGGTGATAGGAAAGTTTCAAGAATAGTTAGAAGGTAGTGGGTGATCCCACAATAGTGGTTTACAATTTTTGGCCAAACTGGACACTGAAATATTTTTTTAAAACTAAATATTCACTTTCGAGCACCTATAGCGGCTAAACCGTGAGGAATTTGAAGATGATGAAAACTAGAGTTTTGTGACATTTTGTCTGTAGATTCTAAATATATATTTTAAAATTTTTTTGGAATTAGATTGCACTTCCTTTTCAATCTCCCTCGAAAACTAGTTTTTTCCAAAAAATAATATTTTAAAAAAGTGACACCCACCATATAACATATAACTTTTTTTCCATGAAGGATAAAATTATAATTCTTTCAAATTTAGATGTGTAACTCTGATATCTAGTGCTTCCACTTGGTTAGGTAGTTTTTTATTTAATATTTTATCTTTAATCAAGTTCTGAAGTCAAACCAACTACAATTTAGACATAGTGCGACTGTATAATGCGTAACTTTTTTTGTATGTATCAAAATTCAATTTTTCTTTTTTTGTTGGATCAAGGAATTTAATATCTAATGTACTTATATTTTTCAAACTTTTTTGATAATCTAGTATTTTTCAACATGTTCAAAATAGAGAGCTTGATTTTCTATGAAAAACCTACATTCACAAGAAATAAAAAATAAATATAATAATCAAATTAAATTTTACTAAAATTATATTGTTTTCGAAGCTTATAATAGGGACTACATACTTACAAAAAATTAAATTTTAAATGAATTCATCTAATCCCCCAAAAGGTGAATCAAAAGTGGTTTTTTATCAGCATTTTGATAGGTGTAAAGGAGAGTCTGTTATATTTATGGTTTAAAACTAGTGGGGTTCTATCCAAGGGGGATTGGTCTAAATTGGTTTGATAAAAACCTCTTCAATTGGAACATTTCAAGGCTTAAATCATTATATTTTCTAAAAATATGTGATTTCAACAAAAATCAGGATCTCCCAGAAATTGTAAACCACTATTGTGGCAGCACCCTAGTAGCATTGTGTCAGTGCCATGGACACTCCCATTAGGCTAGTGTCTTACAAGTCATAGAAAATTTTCCTTAGAGAAATTTCAACTAG
>VDFB02036683.1:0-17569 GCA_007258455.2 Sequoia sempervirens
GATGCTTTTGGATGTTTCTAGTTCAATTTCTATCTTTTTGGCATGTCCACATTGATCGTTGTGCTCGTGCTCCGAGATTTTCTCTTGCATTTTCATGTTTTTCATGTTCTTGGCCAACAAGGTGTTGAAGTGTGTTGTAGATCTTTGAGGAGAAATTAATTGAAGTATTTTCATATTAGAGATGTTTTTTTTCTTCACTATGTTATGGCTGACCTTGGTTGATTCACATGAATAATCTTTATTTGTTTTGGGCTGACTGTTTGGAATTATTTTATTATCTTTTTGTGGACGACTTATAGTGATGTAATTTCTTGTTGTGGATATATAAGAGCGATTGTTTGAAGTGTGAAAGAGGTGTAAATGAGAAGTGTATGATTCTTGTGTGCAAATAAATTTCAAATCATTTGAAGGTAGAGCAAAGAGTGAAGAAGTGTGAAGAAGTGTTCATGTGCTTAACTAGAACTGTAACCAGGAATTACCAGATGTTATTTTCTTAGTTCAAATCTTGATGGTTTTAATCCAAATATTTTTGTAAGACAGTGTTTCTTCCTTGGGCAGTAAGCCTTGTTGTATTTGAACAGTGAGCTCTAGGAAGTGTGCCTAAATGCATGTGCATTCCCCATTCATATTTCCTTATACTTTTAGTAGGGTATAATCTTCTAGATTGACCTCCACCATGGTTTTTCCCCTAATAGGGTTTCCATGTAAAAATCTTGGTGTTATGTGTGCTTCTGATGTGTTGTTCATTTATGCTTTCATGATTAATGATCATATCTAAAATTAAGGTTAATAAGTTGAATAATTTTATGATTCAGTGACAACTAATTCATCCCTCTCCTCTCAGTTGTCTGCCCTTGAGTTTCCAACACAAGATGGCTTAAATTGTCTTGGGTCATATCGCTTAGGGTCCTACAATGTGATGACACCATTTTGAAGGAGCTTCTTAAGGACATCTTTGATGGGTTCACCGAAGGCAGTGTATGTATGTCTCTTTGGAAATTGCCTAGTTTGGCATGACTACCCTTGATTTTAATTTTTTTGACTATTTTGATTGTTTTGATTATTTTGGATAGCATTTGTAGTAGGTGTCGGTGTGATCAATGGTGTATTTTTTTGTTGAGCTCCTTTGAGAGTGAGTATAGTACTTGTTGTGTTTACCACCATAGCATCAACAATGCCATCATTAATGATGTGTTTATTCTTGACCAAGTATTTATTTTTGTTAGTTGATGGGTTTTTGTTCATGTTCTTGTTGCCATATTTAAGTTCTGCTTTAGCAATAAGGGTATTTTTGAGTTGAACTCCCTTTTCGACTAAATTTGTGAATGTGGTACAACAATGAACTTGCAATTCATATTTCAATGGGCCTAGGAGGTTTTGGACAAACATGTCAACTTTTTCTTTCTCTGGTATCTCAATATGGCAACAACGTGCTAAACTTCTCCAACTTTGGAAGAATGGAATAAAGGTCTTACCAGTCTCCTCTTGAGTAAGTGTGCATAAATGGGTAATGGAGACGTTAGTGTCAATGTTATAGGAGTAATTTCATACAAATCTTTCTGCAAGTTCCTCCCATGATTTTATTCCCTTAGGCAAAGTGGCAAACCATTCAAGTGCGGGACCTACAAGACTCCTAGGGAATATTCTCATCAAATAAGTATGTTCATAGGCGATGTCTACACAATTGGTTGTAAATTCTTGAATGTGTTCAAGGGGGTTTGTCTTGCCTTTGTACTTAGTGAAGTTTGGAACCACATAGCCGAGAGGGAATTGTGGCATATGCAAACTTGTGTCAAAAGGGTATGGACATAGGTCATATGATTTTTGAGTCTTTTTCTATTGCATTTGCATGTTCTCCATATATTTTTGTAAGGTTGCAATTTGAGCTGTGAGTGCATCAATTATGGGGTTGTTCACAGTGTCACACATGCTAGTGATAGGTATTCCATGAGTCCCCATTTGTTGTGAAGATGTGTTTTGGTTTGGTGTGTATTGGTGTTGTGAAATGTATGATGTGTTCTAGTTTGAACGTTGTTGATATTGCATGTTTTGATTAGGGATGTTTTGATGGGAATGGATGTGTCATGCATATGTGGGGATGTGTCCTCTAGCAATATTAGTCGATATTTGTAGAATGTATTGACCTTGGGTGTTTTGGTGTCCAAATGAAGTCATGTGTTGTACAATCTAATTTCCTTGGCCAAATTGGTATATGTGTCCATGGGGAATGTTGGTTTTTTTCCTTTGGGGGATATTGGTATTGGTATTGAGTTGTGATGAAGTGTTGACATTAGGTTGGAGTCTTGGAATGGAAATCCATCATTTATTTCTCCCAAATGGGTTGAATGAATTTGTTCCCATGGCATTATTTGAAGACCCAATTAAAGGATTTGAAGATGTTGTTCCCATGGCACTAGATGAAGCTCCAAATAAGAGGTTTGAAGAACTTTCCCCCATTCTTGAGGGCCCAAAGGTAGCTCCAATTGACTATGAGGACATTGTTGAAATTTGAGGCATTGATTGTGACATGGTTGATGTTCCTCCAATGGATGTTGCATTGATTGTGTTGGAAGCATTTTGATTGGAAGTTCCATTAGAGGTAGCATTGATGGTGTTTGTGGAACTTTGTGTGTTGGAACCAATGAAGGTATGTATGAATTCTTTTGAGATTGAATAGTGTTGGAGGTATTGTTCATATTGTTGTTTGCATCACGATTAGGAGAGACTTCCTTTAAAGTGTTAATGTCAAACCCACATGGTAATTTAGCTCCTTGGTGTAAAAGTATGGATAAATATCTATCTAAATATTGCAAGACCAATTCTTCCACAAAGGATGTCGCTTCGGGATTTTGTGCTACAGCTTCTATGTCTTCCTCAAATGTGTTTCTATGTTCATCTCTATGTATGAATGGTTCAAAGGGGTTGCGCGAGGAAGATGACATGTTCATGTCACTGAAAGGATTGATATAAGATGTCTCTTTGTTCATGTCTTTGGAAAAGTTATAGGGGTTGGTTTCTTGTCCAAAATAATCCATTTGTCTTCTTTTTCTTTAGAGCCTAGTCTCAACCATATAAGGATTTGCTTAAATGAGGAAGATGAAAACAAAAATTAAGTCTATGAATGGGAATATTATATTACACTATTTTTTTGGATTTTTTTTTTGAATAAGGGATGCAAATGCAAACTAAATTTTTTTGGTTTTTTGGCAATAAGTAATGCAATATGATAATGTTATCTAAAGAAAATGACAAATGCAAAAGGACAATGAAGAATAGGATGACAGGTATGACACTTTTTTTTTTTTTGGGGGGGGGGGGAATTTTTAGGAATAAGGTATGCAAAATGAGAACTAAGATGACTTGAATGTTCTAAGGTATGCAAATGCAAACGTAATTTTGATGGAATTTAGAAAAGGTTTACTCAACCACCCAAAGCTTGATCTATGTCTCAATTTGGACCATCAAAGGACTTGCTAGTGTGACTAAATGACAAGATGACAAAGTGAGGTTTCCTAACTAGACTCTTGAGTTGGAAAGGTCTCACAAAAGGACAATGACTAAAGGAAATAATTTTGACTTAAGTCCAATGATAACCTACTCTTGAAGGAAAGGATTTTGCAAAGTGTGGTAAGTCTTTCCTATTCCAAAGTCTGCAATAAGATGAGGACCTAAAGACTAGTTTATGGCTGAAAATGATGATGATGGATTTCTAATAGTGCAACTAAAATTTTGCAATGATGGACTTATGAGAGAATGCAAGCTAAAAAATGCAAAGAATGAAGGACTTGAGCAATTCCTTGTCTATTTTTCAATAGATGTTGCTAGAAAAATATGTTTGACAATAGTTTAAAAATGTTTGGACTCAAGTTTTGGATTGTGACAGTGTTTTTCTTAGTGACAAGAAATTGCATCATTTGAAGTCACAGATGCATTGCAAGATCTCAAATGCATCTCAAGTTCAGTGGGTGCATCATTTCAGGTTACAAATCTGGTTCAAGAAAGTAATTGCATCATTCAAAAAGTCAAATGTGGTTCAGGATGCATTGCAGAGGGCAACAAATGTGTTTTAGCAGAGTGATTGCAGCATAGAAAGTCTCAAATGTGATTTAGCAAAGCCAATGCATTGCATAGAATAGCAAATGCATTGTAGTCTGAATGAAGGTCTAGTTTTTTTGTAAGTTTGGAAAGATTTCAAAATTGTTTGAGTTTGAATGATTGTTTCCAGCTCTGTGAAAGGTGTTTATTTGTTCTAAGTCTCAAAAAACACTTGGAAAACACAATATTTTGTCTTTGAATGATGAAACATGCACAATGAAGACAAGAACAATCCTAGGTTAGGCAAGGACTATATTTGCTAGATTCCACACAGGTTTCCCCAGCTACACTTATTCTTAGCAGGTGATCTAGAAGCTTGGCCACATTGGATCCCCCTTACATTGCACTCACTTCTCAACCAAGCTTCAAGCCTCCATAAATCTCCCATGGAAAACTTTTCACCTCTACTAAGAACTGTAAGAATGTTGATGCCTTGGTAACAAACATTGATGTGCTAGAAAATAGATGGTTTTTTGGCAACTACACAAAGGTTTTTAGTTTGAGACTCTTGTTTGAGTGGCCACACATGGGGGAAGATTAGCTCTAATAAGGAGGAATTCCAAGTTGAAGAGGTTACACTCAACAGGTTTTTGGGGAATTCACTTATCCGTGTGACACATCCACACTCGTAATCCTAAGTTTTCCATTATGATTCACATTTGTATACCGATCGGGAGTATCTCGGCTAAAGAGCTCCATTGTTGGTTTGAGTCACCTTAGGGTGAGTAATTTTTCCCACCAAGGATGACCCAATTCCTAGAGTCAATAATAGTTTCTCTTGCACCCAATATCACACAAGTGTGCAAGGGGAGAGGATACTTCTATTATTGAATCGAGTTTACACAAATTGGAGACACTTGTAAATTTTAGTTACCAAAATTATAATGTGAGGAAGACACTTAAAAAACCTTGTTCATTTTAAACTTTTAACTTGATGTGAGAAATACAAGGTTCATTTTAAGCCCATGACATGAAAATGCATGTTCATTTTAACCATATGGGTTTCAATGCAAAATTGTGTTCATTTTAAGCCCATGAGTGTGCATGCATGTTCATTTTAACCATATGAATGTGGATGTAAGTTGTTGTTTGTTGATTGTTTGCTTAAGGAATTGAAAATGTGATAAGAAAATGAACAAAAAACAAAGTTAGACTCCTTGCCACATGCTAGAAATAGAATATTAGTAACCCAAAAACCCCTAAGCTACTAAATGAAAAAGAAAAATATGGAAAAATTTTGCAAAATCCAAAAATAAATTTCACCAAGCGATTGCATCATTCTGCAAGTCAAATGCATTGTAGGGTAGAATTTTGAAATTGCTAGGAAGATGTGTTGTTCTACACAACGAATGTGTCTTAGTGTTGAAGGCTGAAATCTGTAGACAAATGTGTCGACCTGCAATTCAAATGTGTCACGATAGAAAAAATGTGTCATTTTGCAAGTTGGATGCATTGCAAAAGAACGTATGTGTTGTTTGGAAAGGCGAATGTTTCGTGGTACTACAAATGTGTGTCAGGAAATAGCAAATGTACGCATCGTACCTATACTTGCAAAAATAAAAAGTCATATAAAAATATGTGAAAAGTGTGATTTTCACGTCAGGTTCACCAATGTAGCTTAGGGAAAAACCTAGGTTAGCAAATTAAAGCTTAAAATAAGATAATCCAAAGCAAAACAATGAAGCACAAAGGAGTAAAAACATGAAAACAAGGAAAGAGTTTACCAAATTTCTTCAACCTCCATGATTGACCTCCATTGCACCTTCTCTATTTGTTGTAATAATGTGTTTTCCCTCAGATTTGTGATGAGAAACCTATGATAATGTCAATGTCCTAAGCAAATGTTGAAGGATTCTATCAAAATGCAACACAATGCAACTAAGCAACTATGAGGCAAGCCTAAAGAATGAAAATTCCAAGATTTCAAGATGCCAAAAGATGAAGATTGCCTAAGGTGTAAGTTGCATAAGATGTCCAAATGAGACCAAAATTTCCATTTTATATAAAAGTCAATTTTGGAAGAATGGCCTAAATTGAAGATTGACAAATGCCCTAAGATAAATGTTTAAAATTTAATGTGACAACCCACAATTAGGGTTAAGGAAACATTAGGGTAAAATTTCAAATGAATGGTCAAGATTTGATTAAATTAAAAAATCAGATCAAGGGACAAGATTGTATGTGACAAGGAGATAAGAATGGCACAGAGAAAGAAAGAGCTGGAAAATCAAATAATATTAGAAATTATTTAATTTATGGAGGAAAGTTATCATTTTGAATTAAAAATTAATTTAATTCAAAAGGTGGGGTCATGCGATAGTAAATAATTAATTTGAATTATTTACTAAGAGAGAGAAAATTAGAAAGTGGGGCAATTTTAAATAATTGATTTTATTTAAAATTAGGAGAATGCCAAGGTGGACAGTAATTAAATAAGTTAAAGAACTTATTTAATTATAGGAAGAAATTTAGAAATTAATGATGCATTTAAATAAATAAAATAAATTTATTTATTTAAATGATCAAGAGGAATAAAAGACATCAATTAATTAAATAATTATGAATTATTTAATTAATAGTTGAAACTGGACCATAGGACATAATTAAATATTTTAATTATGTTAGGAAGAAACATGGAGAAAATAGAACTTGTAGGCCTAGGTCATTTTTACCTGTCTACACCAACATATTAGGGTAGAGCTTTGAACATGACCTTGTGGAAGGTGTGAGTCTAACCATGAGGCAATACTTGACATAATAAAGAGTATAGTAGACCTGGATGGTTCATTGGATTAATTTGTAAGCATGAACTTTGATTTTGTAAATTCATGTTATTGATATTAATTTATTGGTTCTTATTAATTTGTAAGTATGCACATTAATGTGTATTAAAATTTCTAAGTTGCACATTGATTAGTTGATAGTTAGACCTTTCTAGCTTGAACACCTTACATGAAAACTTCTAGCACTTTGGTCAAGGGATATCCATTTCTTCAACTAGTATGGTTCTTGTCGTATTTATTTAACTATAAATTTAGCTTCATTCCTTCCTCTATTTTCTTGTAACCCTATCCCTTAACCTCATTTCTTTGAGGCATTTTTTCAAATAGCTCACTACCTTGTCAATGCAAGGTAGTGAGTTTTGAAAATATGCCTCAAAGAAATGAGATTAAGGGATAGGGTTACAAGAAAATAGAGGAAGGAATGAAGCTAAATTTATAGTTAATTAAATACGACAAGAACCACACTAGTTGAAGAAATGGATAACCCTTGACCAAAGTGCTAGAAGTCTTCATGTAAGGTGTTCAAGCTAGAAAGGTCTAACTATCAACTAATCAATGTGCAACTTTGAAATTTTAATACACATTAATGTGCATACTTACGAATTAATAAGAACCAATACATTAATATCAATAACATGAATTTACAAAATCAAAGTGCATACTTACAAATTAATCCAATGAACCATCCAGGTCTACTCTACTCTTTATTATGTCAAGTATTGCCTCATGGTTAGACTCACACACCTTCTACAAGGTCATGTTCAAAGTTATACCCTGATATGTTGGTGTAGACACATAAAAATGACCTAGGCTTGCAAATTCTATTTTCTCCATATTTCTTCCTAACATAATTAAAATATATAATTATGTCTTATGGTCCAATTTCAACTATTAATTAAATAATTCATAATTATTTAACTAATTCATGTCTTTTATTCCTCTTGATTATTTAAATAAATGAATTTATTTTATTTATTTAAATATGTCATTAATTTCTAAATGTCTTCCTATAATTAAATAAGTTCTTTAACTTATTTAATTATTGTCCACCTTGGCATTCTTCTAATTTTAAATAAAATCAATTATTTAAAATTGTCCCACTTTCTAATTTTCTCTCTCTTAGTAAATAATTCAAATTAAATAAAGGTAGTGAGTTGTTTGAAAATATGCCTCAAAGAAATGGGGTCTCTTGGTGATGTACATCACCAGGAGACCTCATTTCTTTGAGGCTTTTTTTTAAACAACTCACTACCTTCTATTCAATATTTCAAACAATATTCATTCTAACCCCACTTATAGATAGGCAAATTTTATATTAATTCATTAGTTTTAGTTTATTATTTGACTCAATTGAAGTTGGTCCAATTGATTAAGTAGTAAATTTTCAATAATTGATTTTTTATTCATCACCTCATTCTATCATTCATCCTAATGATTTTGGCATACCTTTGTGAGAATGAATATTTACACTCAATGATTAACCACTAGCAATACATCCTTTAAAAATTTAGTTTGATTGTTCTCTTAAAAATGTAAGTTAGTGCCCTTTCCTCTTACATTTTATACCATTTTAATTAACATCCTAAATTTAGTAGTGTATAAATACATTGTTTTACATTATAAATCTAAACTCTAACTTTGACTATATTGTTCTCATAATGTCCTTTTATTGGTTTTCATACAAGGAAGCAATGACAAGGTAGTGACATGTTTGAAAAAATGCCTCAAAGAAATGGGGTCTCTTGGTGATGTACACCAGGAGACCCCATTTCTTTTAGGCATTTTTTCAAACAACTCACTACCTTGTCATTGCTACCGCATTGACTAGCTCACTACACTGTCAATGTGGACACATTGACAAGGTAGTGACCACGAGGACATATCTCATTGAGGCATTTTTTCAAATAGTTCACGTTCCTTTTTTATGCATCCACATTTCACATGTGTCTACTAGGGAAATTGTAACCATAACACTCATGAAAATTCCCCTTTTATGTTTTGATAGATTTCATACCCCATTCCAAGGCGCCCTTGCTGTAATGGCAAAAATCCTAAAACATGTGCTTTTGGCCAAACTATGGATGCATGGAGAAAATATATCAAAGCATAATAGTAAGTAAAAGCATAAACAAGGTATTGAGTTGTTTGAAAAAATGCCTAAAAGAAATGGAGTCTCCTAGTGGTGTACATCACCAAGAGACCCCATTTCTTTAAGGCATTTTTTCGAACAACTCACTACCTTGTTTATGCTACTGAATTGACAAGCTAGTGAGCTCACTCTCTTTTCAATGTGGTAGAAATGAAAAGGTAGTGAGCTATTTGAAAAAATGCCTCAAAGAAATGGGGTATATTGGTGATGTACATCTCCAAGAAACATCATTTATTTGATGTACATCACCAAGAGACCCCATTTCTTTGAGGTATTTTTCAAAACAACCCCCCATTTCTTTGAGGCATTTTTTCAAACAACTCACTACCCTTTTATTGCTACTGCATTGACAAGATCACTACATTGTATATGCAGTAGCATTGACAAGGTAGTAAGTTGTTTAAAAATTTCCTCAAAGAAATATGGTCTCATGGTGATGCACATCACCATGAGATCACATTTCTTTGTCATTTTTTCAAACAGCTCACTACTTTGTCAATGTGGTAGCATTGGCAAGGTAGTGAGCTCACTACCTTGTGAATGTGGATGCATTGGGAAGGTAGTGATTATTGTAAGAAAAAATGCCTCAAAGAAATGGATTTTCATGGTGATGTACATCACCAGGAGACCCCATTTCTTTGAGGCATTTTTTCAAACAGCTCACTACCTTCTCATTGCTAACACATTGACAAGCTTACTACATTTTCAATGAGCAATGACAAGGTAGTGAGCTATTTGAAAAACATCCTCAAATAAATGTGGTCTCATGGTGATGCACATCACCATGAGACCCTATTTCTTTGAAGCATTTTTTTCAAATAGCTAACTACCCTGTCAATGTGGTAGCATTGGCAAGGTAGTGATCTCACTACCTTGTCAATGTGGTAGCATTGGCAAGACAGTGAGCTCACTACCTTGTCAATGCATCCACATTGACCATGAGGACATATCTCATAGAGGCATTTTGTCAAATAGTTTGTGTGCCTTGTCTATGCATCCAAATTTTGCATGTGTCTACTAAGGAAATTACAACCATAACACTCATGAAAATCCCCCCTTTTATGTTTTGATAGATTTCATACCCCATTCCAAGGCTCCCTTGCTACTATGGTGAAAATCCTAAAACACATGCTTTCAACCAAACTATGGATGCATGGAAAAAATATATCAAAGCATAATAGTAAGAAAAAGCATAGACAAGGTATTGAGTTGTTTGAAAAAATGCATCAAAGAAATGAGGTCTCATGGTGATGGACATCACCATGAGACCTCATTTCTTTAAGGCATTTTTTCAAACAACTCATTGCCTTGTCTATGCTACCACATTTTCCATACATTTTCCATTTTGTGCATATCCTGCAATCATTCCAATCTTTATGGGAAGATTGAAAAATAAAAAAATGAAGTCAAAGATTCTTGAACTTAAGACTTTTGTAGAGAAAATACGACTAGAAATAGATGATAAGGAAGAAGAAATGTGAAATGTAAGTACAAAAAAAAGAGAACCAGTGTGGTGGACACCTAAAATTCTGATCTATAAAGGTATCTCAAAGTTTTCTAGAGAACTTGTTAAAAGAAACATTTGAATTTTGTAATCAGAAAGACACTTCCAAAGATGATAACAATAGTTGGAGATCCAAAGGCAATAGTTGGAAGTGTTGAAATTGAAGCAAAAAAATTGAAGACTAAAATTAACCACTTAGAAAAGGAATCAAAATATAAGAAGAAGAATTTATCATAAATGAAAAGGAGGTTAGTCTACTCTTAAAACACTTGAAAAAGAAGTAGACCAAATTGAATGAGATACATGGGTATGTGTAGGATCATCATGGAAAAAATAGGCCCTTAAGTGGCAATAAAATTTAGAAAAATCAGAGTTAGGAAACTTGACATAAAAATTTGAATAAGTTATCTATATTGTTTCAAAAATATGTAAGAATAGAATCTATAGCAAATTTAATGTAGTTTCTAAACCACTAGGTTTTTTAAATCTATTTGGTGAAAATTTGAAATTTCAATCAAGTAGCACTTAAATTTCGAGGGAAAAATAAGGAGGTGTCTGTCTAACCACCCTAACCACAATAAAATGATAATATTTTTTATATTATTTTAGATATAAGTAAGAGGAATCATGTCCCAATGCGATGCATTTTTTTTTGTAATATTTTTTCCAAGTAAATAATTAATTATGAATTTTTATTACAAATTTTTAAAAATATAAAAACTTCATGTCGACCACCTTAACTTGGTCAAAACTTTATGAAATTCATTTTTTCAATCCTATAGTATGTGAAGCATAGAATGTGATTCATGTTTTGGATTCAAAAATGTGATACCATGAAAGCTATAGATGTTTTTCAATCGGCCTATCAATCAGGGACTTTAGTCGTAATTCAAATAGAAAATGAATAATAATTATTTATTAAATTAAAAGTAAAGCATAATTTATATTGGTGGAAAGCTAGGAATCTCCTTTAAAAACCATTTTTGTTTCATCAATTTTGGGTAAGAAAAAATACGTTAGCCACATACCCTACACATACCCACATAATGTATTCAACGAAGAGATTCTTCCTACTCTCGAGAAGTTGAGGAAGATGCGTGTGTAGATTCTTCTTTGTTCATCATGTGACAAAACTAAATGTTCCAACACATTTGTATGGGTGGTTTTATGCTAGGAAAGGTCCTCTTTCACACCCAAACATGTTGAAATAGTCTGAGCCACATTATACCAATGAAGTCTCTTAAGAGAGAAAAGTGCAAAATGGTAGCAAACTTTGATAAGAGATTACTCAGAAACTATGGCACTTGGAAACATTTTTTCTAAGGCTACAGGATCATTTAGGGCCCATTTATAATAACCTCTCTTTCTTTTTGATAGCTCCAAGTCATTTTCTCATGGTGAATAGATTTCAGTTGATGGAAAATGAGTCGATTGCATGTAGTGTAAAGTTGGAAAGTGATGTAACTTTCATTTTGTTCATCATACGACCAAACCAACTATCCCAACACATCCATATGGGTCATTTTATGCTAGAAAAGGTCCTCTTTTGCACCCAAACACACTGAACCGGTCTGAGCCACATTGTACTGGCGAAGTCTCTTAAGAGACCAAAGTGCAAAACGGCAGCAAATTTCGATGAGCGATTACTCAAAAACAATTGAACTTGGAAAAATTCCATATGAGGCTATAGGATCACATAGGGCCCCTCTACAATAACCTCTCTTGGTTTTTTATAGCTCCTAGTCGTTTTCCCATGGTGAATATATTTCAGTTGATGGAAAATGGGTTAGTTGCATGTAGTGTAAAGTTGGAAAGTGGTGTAACTTTCATTATGTTCATCATACAACTAAACTGACTATTCCAACATGTTTGTCTGGATTGGTTTATGCTAGGAAAGGTCCTCTTTTTCACCCAAACATGCCGAAACAATTTGAGCCATATTGTACTAGTGAAGTCTCTTAAGAGAGCAAAGTGCAAAAGTGTAGCAAACTTTGACAAGTGATTACTCAAAAACCATGGCACTTGGGAATGTTCCATCTGAGGCTACAAGATCATGTAGGGCCCCTCTATAACAATCTCTCTCAGTTTTTGATAGCTCCAAGTCAATTTCCTATGGTGAATAGATTTCAGTTGATGGAAAATGGGTCAGTTACATGTAGTGTAAAGTTGGAAAGTGGTGTAACTTTCATTTTGTTCATCATACAACCATATTTACTATTCCAACACATTTGTATGGGTAGTTTTATGCTAGGAAAGGTGCTATTTTGCACCCAAACATGAAGAAATAGTCTGATCCACATTGTACTTGTGAAGTCTCTTAAGAGACCAAAGTGCAAAAGAGTAGCAAACTTGGAAGAGTGATTACTTAGAAACCATGGCACTTGGAAACATTATTTATAAGGCTGCAAGGTCATGTAGGGGCCCTCTACAATAACCTCTCTTGGTTTTTGATAACTCACAATCACTTTTCCATGGTGAACAGATTTTAGTTGATGGAAAATAGGTCAGTTACATGTAGTGTAAAGTTGGAAAATGGTGTAACTTTTATTTTGTTCATCATATGATTGAACCGACTATTCCAACACATATGTATGGGTTGGTTTATGCTATTCAAGGTCCTCTTTCCCACCCAAACACACTGAAACAATCTAAGCCACATTGTACTAGTAAAGTCTCTTAAGAGACCAAAGTGCAAAAGGGTAGAATTTTTTTATGAGCGATTACTCGAAGACCATGGCACTTGAAAATATTTTTTCTGAGGCTAGGGGATCATGTAGGGTCCATCTACAATAATCTCTCTCTAGTTTTGATAGCTCCAATTCATTTTCCTGTGGTGAACATATTTTTGTTGATGCAAAATGAGTTAGTTACATGTAGTGTAAAGTTAGAAAATGGTGCAACTTTTGTTATGTTCGTCATACAACCAAACCAACTATTCCAACACATTTGTATGGGTTGGTTTATGCTAGGTAAGGTCCTCTTTTTCACCCAAATATGCCAAAACAGTCTGAGCCTCATTGTACCTGCGAAGTCTCTTAAGAGACCAAAATGCAAAAGGGCAGCAAACTTCAACGAATGATTACTTGGAAACCGTGGCACTTGGAAATATTTTTTTTGAGGCTACAAGATCATGTAGGGACCCTCTACAATAACCTCTCTTGGTTTTTAACAGCTCCAAGTCATTTTCGTATGGTGAACAAATTTCAGTTGATGGAAAATAGGTCAGTTACATGTAATGTAAAGTTGCAAGATAGGCTACTTTATTTTTTGTTCTTCATGGGGCCAAACAATTAGCACCAACACATCTATGTGGGTACATATACACTTGGCGTGGTTGCCACACTTTTTTATAAAAGGTTCGTAGTATTTACTATTAGAAGGGTCACAAATTTTTGCCTTTGAAAAGTCACAACCAAATTCATATCTTCACTATTCATGAGAACCTAAATTGATTTATTTGCAACTTTTCAAATATGCTTGGGGAAAAGGAAATTCTTGAACTTTTAGTTGGTTTTGTTTCTATCATGCACATCTCTTGAAGCTATTTATTGACTATTGTAGGCATGCAGTCTTAACTTTTAGAGCAGCATTCTTCTAATTATTGGATTTGAATTCATGTTTAGAAATAGGATGAATATCTATGAAGTTTTTTTTTGGGATGGTTGATTCATGGTTTCTTAATTTTGAATAATCCAATGCCCTTATGATCTTTAATAGGACTTGCATGCCTTGAGTTTTTGTTTGTGAGACTTAGTTGTTACTTTCCATTATCTTTTTTCAATAGTTTTATGATGTTTTATTTGTCTATGTAATACATGAAGCATGAATCATACAAGTGAATGGTAGCATGAAGCATACATGTGGAATGGTATATGTCTTCCTCAATTATATAAAGCATGAAGCATGAAGAATGAAGCATTACTATATTCATATGATTGATTTGATGTTCAATAATCTTACAGGAGAATAATGTTCAAAATCTATTGTATATTTACAATTATAGAAAAGAAGAGTGCATGGAAAATGTATCTAAGGGTAGAATTTTAGGTTAGATTAGATGTTAGCAAATCAATAATGTATATAAACCCAAAGAACTACGAAGTACATTGAAAACTAAAAGAAGAAATGTTTATACCAAATAATCATTGAAGCTTCCATGATTCCTCTTTGTAGCACCTTCTAACTTGTTGATGGTTGCCCTTAGATCGAACGTACGAGCAATCCTTTGACTATGCCTATGTCCTAAACAAGCTTTGAAGGATTTTGAACATATGTCTATGCCTATGAGAAAATGACTAAAATTCCTATGCCAAGAAATGTCTAAACTTGATGAAGTAAAATACTGCAATATCTAAGAAATGAGCATAAATCTGACTAGTCCAAAATGTGAGCAAAATTGGTATTTTATAGAAAATTCAATTTTGGATGGATGGACGAGATTGAATTTTGACAAAAGCCTAAAATTTGAGGATGAGATCTAATGTGACAATCCCTAATCAGGGTTAGAGAAAAATTATTAAATGAGCGGTGGAGATGTCATCTGAGAAAATCAAATCGGCAGAGGAGAATAGATGAGATAATTAGTCAAAGAATAAAAAAGATTTTTGAAAATCACGAAGATAAAGACTGCTTGATTTGTGAGATTCAAAAAATCAATAAGATAAGAGTTGAACTGAAAAGCAGATATGAAAAATCAGGAATCAAATAAAAGTTATTTGATTTTTTGAAGGAAAAAGATTATTTTGAATTTAAAAACAAATTTAACTCAAAAAGGAGGAAAAATCATGTGACAGTAAATAATTAAAATCTTTAATCATTTACTAAAAAGCAGGAAAAATTAGAAAGTGGGATAATTTAAATAAATGGTTTTATTTAAATTAGAAAAAGCCAAGAGATAGGGAGAGGACAATTTTAAATAAATATCTTTATTTAAAATTGGAAAAAGCGATGGTGGACGATAATTAAATAAATTAACAAATTTATTTAATTATAAGAGGTCATGAGATATTAATGATGCATTAAATAAATAAAACTTATTTATTTAAATAATCAGGAGGAAATAATAGACAAGGATAATTAAATAAATTAAGAAATTTATTTAATTATGAGAGACATTAGATAATTAGTGACGCTTTTAAATAAATAAATAAAATATATTTATTTAAATAATCAAGAGGAATAAAAGATATGAATTAATTAAATAATTATGAATTATTTAATTATGAGAGACGATAGATAGTAGTGGCTTTTAAATAAATAAATAAAATTCATTTATTTAAATAAATCAGAAGGAATAAAGGAATATGGTGTTAATTAAATAGTATGAATTATTTAATTAATAGTTAGTGGACTATGGGCAAAATATGATAAGACATAAAAATATGGTTTGTGAGTCACAAAGCCATTTTTTATGTGTCTAGCTCTTGGGATTTCAAATATTTGAGGTAAACCATTAAAAATATCTATTGAAGCATGGATTTATAATGAAAATATGGAAACCATCAATAAAAATTATATGTATTAACCAAATAGCCATGTAGGAATACATGAATATATGTCGATATAAGTATAAAATATATACAAAATAGCCATATAGGCTTACAAGAATGTCATATAGGCATACAATGTCAAGTATATATGCAATACAAAATATGTCCAAAAATTCCATATAGGCATACAACAAAGAACCCCAATCAAAAGTCATTTCCCTCCAAGTGAATGGGAAACAAATGGGTGGCCTTTGTTGGTCAGGTGGATGGCGATGTGTATGAAACTCATTTACTCTAAACTTGAGGGCTTCTCCTCCTAGGGGTTAGTTCATCATCAAGCTTTATCTATTATAGTAACAAGTAAAGATAATAATATACAGAAATTGCATTATAATAAATGATATATTTAATAAAATAATTACTTACTTCCACTAGACAATCTCTCTCCTCAAGCAAAAGATTCACATACTCATGTTGTGGCATTCCCAAGTCCTATAGAAACCATCCAAATAGAAATTAAACTATGAATCAATAATCATTTGATTTTTCACTAACTAGGAGCTATAACAACAAATGTAATTTCAAATTTACTAATCTACCTCATACCCCCATGAGAGGCATCAAGCTAACTATTGTAGAAGATACACCTTGCTTCATTACCCTATCAACATCTGGAGGAATTTCCACTTCCATCATCTAAAAATAAAACAACAATTGTTAATCATGAAAAGTAGAATAGTGATGCAGGTCATGGCTTACAATGTATGAGATAATAAACAAAATTTTGAGTACTTATTGAATTATATATTTCTTACTATTATGCTTACAATTTTCCCTATCCATAGCTTGTTCAAAAACACCTATTTTAGGCTTTTATCCATAGTAGAAAGGTAGTGAACCATTTGATAAAAATGATTTGGTAGACATGTACAAAAATGTGATAGCATGAGAAGAATTATTTGTTTGAGAAAAATTCACTCAAAGAAATATTGAGCTTATCATGGTGATTGAATTCCATGACAAATTTGTTTGTCATGAAGTACATCCTGCTCAGGCCCTGCTGAGCAACCCTCAAATAATTCAATGCTGTTGAGATGGGATGGATGGTATAT
Organism: Sequoia sempervirens; assembly: GCA_007258455.2. Classification (NCBI taxonomy): domain Eukaryota; kingdom Viridiplantae; phylum Streptophyta; class Pinopsida; order Cupressales; family Cupressaceae; genus Sequoia; species Sequoia sempervirens. The sequence goes on from VDFB02036683.1 coordinate 17,133, forward strand.
CTTGGTCTAGTTATGAGAATCTTGAGATTTACCATGACATGAAGAGGAGAGGGGTTTTGTGCGGGGAAAGAGGATCATTATATGGGGTGGAAGGTGTACTTTCAGACCACATTTTGAGAGTGATCATACAATGGAGTGGAAGAGGTACTTTGATCTAGACATAGAAGGATGTCATTAGATGATGTGAGGGAGAGGGGATTGTGAGAGGGGGATGAAGGGATATCTTTCTCTTGAGATGGAAATATATCATTCGATGAGATTGAAGAGATATGTTGTTCTTGATTGGAAATGGGATCATGAGATGGAAGGGGATCACAATGATGGAGGAGAAGGGTTTCTATTGGAACCTTCAAATTTTTTGAAAATGTGGTGAAGATTCATATTACTTCTAGAACATATTCCAAAATTCATGTTATATCTTTTCCCAAGACATCTTC
>VDFB02036684.1:0-16577 GCA_007258455.2 Sequoia sempervirens
ATAACCCTCCTAGTTGTTAGTTGGACTCATTAGTTTTATGCTTTGATTTGATACTTTGATACATTGATACTAGGGTGATACTGTTTGGTGTGATTGGTTAGTTAGACATTTGATGATGCTGTTACTCCTTTTGTGGACATGATTATTTCATATGACATTGTGGTTGGAGATTTTAGTTGATTTTCATATTTATGTTATGATGTGATGATTTAATAGATTATGCCATGAGATGAATTGTTAGTATTAGAAATGTTATTTTTATCAATCATATTATAATTGTTAGGGTAGACGTGATGAAGGACAGTGTAGCATCACTCATTGCGAGTGCTCTGTTACGCTGCGATTCCTTCTCACAACACAATGCTTTGATTTATATATATATGCACATGTACACAACTTCGTTTGTATGCAGGAATTGCAGGTACATAGTCTCGATTCCACCTGCTTCGGCAGGACAGGGCGAGCACAAATAACCCAACGGTATAAAGTTGATACAGAGGTGACAATGAAGTTTTTCCGTTCCATGATGTCAGACTGCCTTGTTGCATGGTATTGTATGTTCTATAGTTGTCAGGTTTTGTGGTTGTGGTTGCGTTATGTTGTGTAAAATTACTGTTGGTATTTCATATGTTGTGGTGTTTTCAATTTAAAAATTGTTGATTAAAAATTAGATTAAATTGTATTTAAAATATTTAAATGTTTAGTTATTTGAAAAGCCATGTATTTTATTAAATGTTAAATGGTGGTTTTGTCAATGTAAATAAATTGCCAGGTGGAAGTTAATAATAAAAATAAATTAAATTAAATTTTGTGCATGAGCAAGGCTGGCAAAAAATTGAGTTTTTAAAATAATAATAATAATAATAATATGGACAAATGGAAAAATCTGGTGTGGGCAGAAAATGCAAGGTTGTTAATAGAAAATGGTTGTTGGGTTGCATGGAGGAAAAAAGGAAATATAGTGAGTTTTCAAAAAGGTTTTGGAGGGGGATTGTTTTGCTGGAAAAGTTGAGGGCAGTATTTCAGAAATTTATTTTTGAAATTAGGGAGAGAGTGCTGGAAGGTTTGGTGGGGAGAATCTGTCAAAAAGAAGAGGAAAGGAAGAAGAAGGGGAAGCTGGAAACGAGGTACGGAGGAAGGAGCGAAAGCTGTTCGAGGGGCTAATTGAAGCAAGATCTTCATCACATCTCAATAAACAGCAGTCCAGGTTTCACAAAAATCCCTTTTCTTTAATTGTTTAAAAATTTCAATTAAAATCATATTGTTTGGAACAATTTGGAGAGTTTGGGTTTCAATTAAAAATAGGGAAAATTTTGGGTTTCAAATAAAACAAAAAAAAAATCACGGGTTTCAATTTGATTTAGGGAAAATCTGGTTTATTTGCAAAAATCTGGGTTTCAATTTGATTTAGGGAAAATCTGGTTTATTTGCAAAAATCTGGGTTTCAATTTGATTTAAGGAAAATCTGGTTTATTTGCAAAAATCTGGATTTCAATTTGATTTAGGGAAAATCTGGTTTATTTGCAAAAATCTGGGTTTCAATTTGTTTTAGGAAAAATCTGGTTTATTTACAAAAATTGGGGTTTCAAATGGATATAGGAAAAATCTGGTATTTACAAAAAAAAAACCTGGGAAAATCTGTTGTCTTGAAGGGATGGGGAAATATCTATTATTTGCTTCAAATTTTATTGTCCTGAAGAAATTTTATTTCTTCTCTGTGAATTTGTATTTTTCTGTATAAATTTATTGATGGAATTATATTTCTTCATTGGAATTTCTAGTTTATACAATGCCCTGGTTATCTAGTGATATATATATATATGTATATATATATTATATGTAATGTAAATTTCAATTCATTTTTTCCAGTTGTGTTATAGTTCTGGAAACTGGTTTTATATTTATTTATTTTTATTTTAGGGCCGAACTGGTCAGCGTCCGTCCCTGTTAAGGACGGAATTATTATTTTAAAAACAAAATGAAAATTTTTAAAAAAATTGCATATATTAAAAATGTATATATAAAATTTTTATTAAACAAAAAAAAATTTAAAGAATTTTGGGAGAGAGTGATTTGTGACCCCCTGTCTTGTTGATTAAAAGTGCGCTGTGATCTTTAAAATTTCTTGTCTTGTGATCCTTATGGGCTAGATCTTGTGATCCCTCTACAAGAGGCTAAATGACGGCCTTTGATTTTTTTTTTTATATATATTTAATTTAGTTTAAATTTAATGTTACAAAAGATTTAAATTTATGTTTATTCCGTTTTATTTTTATTTCAGTGATATTTAAGTTATATAAAATGATATATATATATATGTTTATTTTTCTTAATTTTTATATATATAATATATGATGAAGTATATTGTATTTGTTTACATATACAATAAATAAATTATAAAATTAAGCGGCTCTTTCATAGAAATATAATTGTTTTGGAAATAGAATGTTAATGAAATTAATAAAATAAAGTTAATGTATTAATTGCATATCTTAATTGATCGTTGCTTTTTATGAATTTAATAATTGATTATGAGAAAATTGTAATGCTCCATGTCTTATCTGCTTGAGTAAAGTTGTCATAGTGTTTTGAGTTCATCAACTTATGTGTAGTTTCATTCTGTTACTGTGTTGGCCTTAATGTCGATGTGGGAACCGATTGTTGATTTAAAAACTTTGTCCAGAGGCTTGTTTATTTTTGATTATTACTCTCATCTTGAACCTTCTATTTTTGGAGTTGAAAACTTATGGTTCATGTTAGAAGGGTTGAACGGTTATTGAGACTTTTTGGTTTTGGGTTGTTGTGAGAGGGTTAATGCCTCGCTTGTTCTGGTTTGGGTATCATGCTTATTTGCTGAGGTTCAACCCTTGTCTTGTTTCAATTTTCTGTTAAGAGTCTTAGGGAGAGTGGCTCTTTGTGGGGGCCGACGCCTTGGTTAAGAGGAAGTGCACAGGAGAACCCACGAAGAGTAGTTAAGCAAGTGATAACTTAAAAATAGAATTAGGGGGATGGGTAGTAAACCACTCTAGATAAAAGAAATTGGATTCCTCTTCTATGCATTAGGGCTATCATAGACTAATGATAGATTGAGAAGGCCGTGGTCGGCAAAGTCATAATCTCGTCTTCATGAGAGGTTATTGGCTCCGCACGAGCTACCCTATGGTGCCGGCGCCTCAAGTAGGAGGAAGAGCCAGGAGATCCATAGATGGGTGTCAGCGCCTCAAGTTGGAGGAAGAGCCAGGAGATTCCATGAGAGCTGTGCGATGACACTCTCCACTAGACTTCCTATTTTGCCTTGTTGCTTTTGCCTCTGGATATGTATTTTGGACTTGGATGTTGTATCAGTTTCCTTAGCTTGTATTCTTATTGTGGATTCAAAATCTTGTACTAGTGTTTATGAGTATCCTTTGGTGGCTTGTTATTGTCATTGCTTGGTTTAATTGTATTATCTGAATTGTATTTGAGTTTGTACCTTGTTGTCATGGAGTCAGTTTGGCAATCATGGTCGAGTTAACTTCATTGTCACCTCTGAGCACGGGGGGTGAGTTATCTTTAATTCACATGGTTGGGTGGAACGTGCTCCGCCCTTGTTGGGTTCCCCATCAGCATCCTTTGTTCGTAGCTTTTCCGCAGTTGGTGTTGTACTAGTGTTCACCTTGTTATTGAACATTCATTGTAGATTGTAATATCCCAATTGTTTGGGAATTTCATTGTAATTATTATATCAAAGATTGTAATGTAACATTATAGCAATGATGTAATAGTTAGGACTCAATGTAATTTTATTTGATGAGACTCATATGATTGTATTATGTGGTATCTTAATATAATTGCTCTTGGTTTATGGAAGCCCATTTATTCATGGTTATTATATTGTAAATGGTTATGGTTTATCATTATCTTTTATCTCCGTTTTGTGGTTGCAATGTAATCTCGCGTGCCCCAGAGAACTAAGTGAGTTAATGTGATGCAATATGTTATGTGATTATGATTAACGTATTGTAAGTTTAATTTAATTGTTTTAAATTAAAAAAAAATAAAAAAATTATTTGCCTTTGTGAGTTCTCTGGGGTTTGCACGGCGGGCATTACAAGTTGGTATCAGAGCCAGGTTTGCAAACGCTGGGGTCTCTGGGTAGTTAGGTCCATTAAGTAACCTCTCGTTTGAACTCTGGAACTTATTTGTACCTTTATCTTGTTGTGCAGAAGTATGCCTCGAGGTAGAGGACGTGGCCAAACAAGAGGCTGCGGTGCTGGTCGTGGAGCAAACCGGCAAAGTCCCTCAGTTCCCAGTTCTCATGGTTCTGAGCATGAGGAACAACCAAGTCTTCACAATAATCCGTCAAGTGGTCAGAACCCAGGGCAGCCTAGATTAGATGGTTCCTTACAGCATATCCTTGGAGAAATTCTAGCTCGTTTGGGACCCAAGCCAGAGGAGGAGCCACAGATTGAAAGAGAAAGAGAAAGGTCACCGAGGCGGAGGGAAATAACTTCTGATCAGGATGCAGCTTTAGCAGGTCATATGAGGGATTTGTTGAGAGCTCACCCACCGACATTTGATGGTTCAAGAGGTGGACTAGAAGCTGAAACTTGGTTAATTGACTTAGATCGTTGCTTCGCCATGCACCCTTACGGTAGCAATACCAAGGCTCGATGCGTGGTTATGCATTTGCGAGGCTTCGCATCTACTTGGTGGCATCTTGAGGAACATAAATTGCACCTTGATATCAGTATGGTCACTTGGGAATTATTCTTGGACAGGTTCAGAGCTCGTTTTCTCTCAGACCATTGGAGGCAGCGCAGGGCTGACAAGTTTCATGATCTCAAGCAGTTGTCTATGTCAGTGGAACAGTATGAGCAGCGCTTCTATGAGTTGAAGCAGTATGCAGGGATTAGCCACGATGAGGGTATGTTGGTTCAGCACTTTGTTCGAAGCCTTAATGCACGTATCAGTGGTGGAGTGTGAGTCTTTGAGCCGAAGACAATGGAAATGGTAGTTGAGAAGGCTTGCTTGGTGGAGGAGAATTTGGCCATGGCCTTGGGTGGCCACATTGGAGTGCAGATTGGCAGTGCACCTACTCAGGGTTTTAGCACTCATGGGGGTCAGTCTCAGGGAGCAGGATCTTCCAGAAACAGGTTTCAACCCTCGAAAGGGGGTCATCAGCAGCAGCAGCCTCAGCAGCAGCAGTCAAAACAGAGGAACTTCCAATCTCCTCAGAGTGGCAATTCTCAGTTTCGCAAGGATCAGAACAGGAACAATAACCAAGTTCGACAGGAACGTTTTGCACAGCCTACACCTAGTATCCAGTCAGCACCGAGTCGAGGGAGCTTTCAGCAGTCAAATGCTCCATCAGGGGGCAGAGGTTTTGGCAGGGGTACTGGGTGTTACTCTTGTGGGCAGCAGGGGCACATTGCCAGATTGTGTCCTCAGAAGAGCACTTCAGGTTTTAATCAGAGGCCAGTTGGTTCAGAGCCGACAGTAGGTGATGCAGGGAGGTCTCATCGTGTATTTGCTGCAGTGGATAATCGACAGGCAGACCACCAGAGCACCGTCATTGAGACTTCAGGTGTGTTACATGATTCTAGCATTTCTATACTTTTTGATTCGGTGCATCTGATTCCTTTATATCTCCTCTTGTGGTTGAGCGATGTGGACTAGTGGCAACTAGTCAAGGCGAGAAATGGCAAGTTGAATTGGCTTCAGGGTCAAAGCTTGTTGTAGAGAAGCTTGTGCAGGATTGTAGCTTGAGTATAGGGGCTTTGTCAACTAAAGTAAACCTCAGAATCCTCCCACTCGGCTCATATGATGTTGTCTTGGGCATGGACTGGTTGAGTGCACACCGTGCTATAATTGATTGTCGCCGTAAAGCGGTGCGGTGCTTGATGATTCTGGAAAGGAGGTGGAAATCGTGGGTGTTCAAAAACCCATTTCTTTACGAATGATCTCTGCCATGCAGCTCAAAAGGTACTTTCGCCAGGGTTGTCAGCTCTTTGCGGTATCTTTGAGTGACTTGGAGTCAGAGGATAGTCAAGGGGTGTCTTTGGAACAATACCCTCTCCTTAAGGAGTTTTCTGATGTGTTTCCAGAAGAGATACCTGGTATGCCACCTAAGCGAGATATAGACTTTAGGATTGATTTGGTACCTGGAGCTGAGCCAATATCTCGAGCTCCATATTGGATGACAATGCAGGAACTTCAGGAACTCCGTTTGCAGCTGGAAGAGTTTTTGGCTAAGGGCTTTATCCACCCAAGTGTTTCTCCTTGGGGAGCACCTATGATTTTTGTGAAAAAGAAGGATGGTTCTCTTCGCTTGTGTATTGACTACAGGCAGTTGAACAAGGTAACAGTGAAGAACCGATATCCATTACCTAGAATTGATGATCTTTTCGATTAGATAAAAGGGGCAAAGGTGTTCTCTAAGATTGATCTCAAGTCAGGATATCATCAGTTGAGGATTGCTGATCCAGACATTCATAAAACAGCATTTCGTACCCGGTATGGACATTATGAGTTTACTGTGGTGCCGTTCGGGTTGACGAATGCACCTTCAGTCTTTATGAGCCTAATGAATGGAGTGTTCAGAACATTCTTGGATAGATTCGTCCTTGTGTTTCTTGATGACATTCTGATTTATTCTAGGTCTATGGAGGAACATGAGGAGCATCTAAGGCAGGTGTTGCAATGCTTAAGGAGTAATCAGTTGTTTGCCAATCTCAAGAAATGTGAATTCTATAAAACCGAAGTTCAGTATTTGGGCCATGTGATTTCTGGTGAGGGAATTTCGGTTGATCCTGCAAAGATCCAAGCTATTGTGGATTGGCCCGCACCCACAAATGTCTCTGAAATTCGCAGCTTCATGGGGCTTGCAGGGTACTATAGGCATTTTGTCCAAGGGTTTTCTAAGTTGGCTCATCCTATCACTTCCTTGCAGAGGAAGGGAAAGAAGTTTCTTTGGTCCGAACAGTGTCAGTTGGCTTTCCAGACTTTGAAGGACAAGCTGACTAGTGCTCCAATCTTAGCAGTTCCTGATCCGTCAGGTGATTTTGTTGTGTGTACTGATGCTTCTTTGGAAGGCTTAGGGGCTGTGTTGATGCAGGAGGGGCGAGTGATTGCTTATGAATCACGAAAGCTTAAGGATCATGAACTCAATTACCCCACTCATGACTTGGAGTTAGCTGCAGTTGTGCATGCCTTAGTAAGGTGGCGACACTTTCTCCTTGGTCATCAGTTCGAGTTGCATACATACCATCGTAGTCTGCAGTACATCTTTACGCAGCCGAACCTAAATGCAAGGCAGAGAAGGTGGATGGAATTCTTGTGCGAATATGATTTTGAGGTGAAGTATATTCAGGGCAAAGAGAATGTGGTGGCAGATGCGTTGAGTAGACGCAAGCATGAGATTTCCGCTTTGGCTCTTGAGGTTGATTTGAAGAGTCAGATCCTTGCAGCTCTTTCTTCAGATGATTGGTATCAAGCAGTGAAATCGGAGTTTGAGTCGGGCAGAGCTTTGGAAGGCAAATTTTCTGGATACTCTATGGATTCAGATGGTGTTTTGCATTATGGAGGCCGAATGTATGTACCTCCTGCAGAGGGTCTTCATACCCTAATCTTGACCGAAGCTCATAGAGCTCCTTATTCAGCACACCCAGGAGTTAAGAAAATGTACGCTGATCTTCGCTCACTATATTTTTGGGCTGGGATGAAGCGTGACATTGCTGATTTTGTGGCTAGGTGTCTGGAATGTCAGAGAGTTAAGGCTGAGCATCATCATCCGGCAGGTTTGTTGCAGCCTCATCTTGTTCCGGAGTGGAAGTGGGACATTATTTCTATGGATTTCATTGTCGGGTTGCCTATGTCTTCCAGGCGACACGACGCTATCATGGTCACTGTTGATAGGTTGACCAAGGTAGCCCATTTCTCTCCCATTCAATCTTCCTATACTGCTTCAGTGGTGGCTAGGGTGTTCATGGAAGACATTGTTCGATTGCATGGGATACCGTGCAGGATTATTTTTGATAGAGATCCGGTATTCACATCTGCTTTATGGACATCTTTGCAGCGGTCCTTAGGGACTAAGTTGAATTTTAGTTCTGCCTACCATCCTGAGACAGATGGTCAGACTGAGAGAGTTAATCAGGTGCTTGAGGATATGCTTCGCATGTATGTCATGGACCAACAATCTCGTTGGGAAGATTATCTGCATTTGGTTGAGTTTGCCTATAACAATGGTTATCATAGTTCGATTGGCATGGCTCCCTTCCAGGCTTTATATGGTCATCCTTGTCATACCCCTTTGAGCTGGGATCGATTGGAGGATAGGGTTCTTCTTGGACCTGAGATGCTTCGTGATATGGAGCAGCAGGTAGCTCGCATCCGAGAGCATCTTGTAGCAGCTCAGGACAGGCAGAAGAAGTTTGCTGATGCACATAGAGTTGATCGGCAGTTTGCAGTAGGTGATCGAGTGTTTCTTCGAGTTCGTCCTCGGAAGAGCCCTATTCGTTATGGAAAGGGTTCTAAGCTTGCACCCCGTTTTGTGGGTCCGTTCGAGGTGTTAGAGCGTATTGGTCCTGTTGCCTATCGCCTGGCCTTGCCACCCAGTCTGTCGCGGATTCACGATGTGTTTCATGTTTCTGTTCTTAGGCCTTATTTTCCTGATGTTACTCATGTACTTGATTGGAATGCTCTACAGGTCGAGGACGGGCAGCTAGCTCTAGAGCCCGTGGCCGTGGTGCAGCACAGGAGACTCGTTCTCAGAGGCAGGGATATTGAGCAGGTGAGGGTCCAGTGGGACCCCAATGATGAGACTTCAGCGACATGGGAGGATGCTTCCCGTATCAGAGAATCCTACCCTTACTTGTTTTCTGGCTTACAGGAGTAAGCCGAATTTAAGGGGGGGAGGATGTAATAACCCTCCTAGTTGCTAGTTGGACTCATTAGTTTTATGCTTTGATTTGATACTTTGATACATTGATACTATGGTGATACTGTTTAGTGTGATTGGTTAGTTAGACATTTGATGATGCTGTTACTCCTTTTTGTGGACATGATTATTTCATATGACATTGTGGTTGGAGATTTTAGTGGATTTTCATATTTATGTTATGATGTGATGATTTAATAGATTATGGCATGAGATGAATTGTTAGTATTAGAAATGTTATTTTATCAATCATATTATAATTGTTAGAATAGACGTGATGAAGGACAGTGTAGTATCACTCATTGCGAGTGCTCTGTTACGCTGCGATTCCTTCTCACAACACAATGCTTTGATTTATGTATATATATGCACATGTACGCAACTTCGTTTGTATGCAGGAATTGCAGGTACATAGTCTCGATTCCACCTGCTTCGGCAGGACAGGGCGAGCACAAATAACCCAGCGGTATAAAGTTGATACAGAGGTGATAATGAAGTTTGCCCGTTCCATGATGTCAGACCGTCTGGTTGCATGGTATTGTATGTTCTGTAGTTGTCATGTTTTGTGGTTGTAGTTGTGTTATGTTACTGTTGGTAGTTCATGTGTTGTGATGTTTCAATTTAAAAATTGTTGATTAAAAATTAGATTAATTTGTATTTAAAATATTTAAATGTTATTTGGTGAAAAGCCATGTGTTTTATTAAATATCAAATGGTGATTTGTCAAATGCAAATAAATTTGCCAGGTGGAAAATTAAGAATAAAATAAATAAATAAAGTTAAATTTCTTGTGCATGCAAGGCTGTCAAAATGGGGGTTTTAAAATAATAATAAAAAAAAAGGATAATATGGACAAATGGAGAAGTTTCAAGACTGTTTTTAGAAAATGGTGGTTGGGTGCATGTAAGAAGAAGAATATAGTGGGTTTTCGAAAATGGAAAAAGGGGGAGGTATTCTTTTGCTAGAAAACTTGAGGGCAGTTTTTTTTTTTGAATTGCATTTTTTGGTGAAAATAAGGGGATAGTGTTGAAGGTTGGGTGTGGAGAATCTGTCAAAAAGCAGAGGAAAGGAGGAAGGGGCAAAAAAAAGCTGTTCGTAGGGCTAATTGGAGCAAGCTCTTCGTCACACTACAATCAGCAGGAGTCCAGGTTCTAAAATTCTGTTCCTTTCTTTTTCTTGTTTAAAATCTCAATTAAATTATAAGAAAATCTGTTTATTTACAAAAATCTGGATTAGCAAAAGAATTAGAAAACAAAATCTGCTTTATTGCAAAAATCTGGGTTCAATTTTGAATGGGGAAAAGATCTGTTTTATTGCAAAAATCTGGGTTCAATTTTGAATTAGGAAAAATCTGTTTAACTTGCAAAATCTAGGTTTTTAAATAATTTGGGAAGAAATTTGGGTTTCAATTTGTTTTAGGAAAAATCTGATTTGTTTTCAAAAAATTGGGGTTTCAAATGGATATAGGAAAAATTTGATAGTTACAAAAAAATTGGGAAGATCTGCTGTCTTGAAGGGTTGAGGAAATATCTGGTCTTGCTTCAAATTTTATTGTCCTGAAAAAAAAAGCTTTTAATCCTTCTCTGAAAAAAAATTGCATTCCTCTGTATAAACTCACTGTAGAAAATCCTACCTCCCTCTTTATGAAAATTAATTTATTTAAAATATGTTTAAATATATATATATAATATATATATGATGTTGTCTGAAATTTATTTCCAGTTGTGTTTAAAATTCTAGAAAACTGGTTTTATTTCTTTTATTTTTTTTCATTTTTTTTTAGGGCCGAACTAGTCGGCGTCCGTCCCTGTTGAGGACGGAATTGTTTCTGTTAAAACAAAAGGAAAATTTTAAAAATCGCATATGTTATAAAAAAATTTATATATAAAAAATTTTATACAAAAAAAAGAATTTAAAAAGGGGCTGGGAGGGCGGACTGGCCGCGCCCCCCCCGTACCCCCCTGTGCGGCGGTTAAAGGCTGCCGCACAGCAGTCCTTAAGACTGCTGTGGGCGGTAGCCTCGGCTGCCGTGCACAGCAGTCGTAAGGACTGCTGTGCGTAGTCCTTACATGGACTGTCGTGCGCAGTCCATGCAAGGACTACGACGGCAGCAAAACTGAATTTCATTGTTTTTTTTTGTTTTGTATTTATTAATTTTTTTTTTACTCTAAAACTTAAATCTATAAATTCGAAATATTTGTATACGATTTTATTTATTTATTTAATTTAGTTTAAATTGTAATTTATGGAAATATTATATATATATATAGGAATTTAAGTTATTTTTATTTATTAAATTTAGTTTAAATTTTAATTTATGAAAATATTAACAGGAATATAAGTTGTTTTCATAAATTAAATTTAGTTATATATATATGTATATATATATATAGGAATGTTTAGTTATATATATAAAATAGATGATGGATTATAATATATTATATTATATATGCAATCGACAGATTGTAAAGTTAAAATAGTTTTTTCTTTTCTAAATAATAATGTAATTGTTTTGTTTTTAAACGAAATGCAAATAATATTATTATAATACAAATTTAATATATTATTCGCATTTAATAACTGATCTTGCTTTTTGTGAAGTTAATAATTAATCATGGGAAAATTGTAATGTTCCATGTCTTATCTGCTTGAGTAAAGATGTCATAGTAGTTTTGAATTCATTGAATTATGCGTAGTTTCACTCCGTTTTTGTGCTGATTTTAATGTCGATGTGGGAACCCAGTTGTTGGCTTGAAACCTTTGTTCCAGAGGCTGGTTTAATCTGGGATGTTAATCTCGTTTTGAATTTTATCTTTGGAGTTGAAAACTTATAGTTCTTGTTTGGAGGGGTTGAACGTTTGTTGAGATCTTTAGGTTCCGAGTTGTTGTGAGAGGGTTAATGCTTCGCTTGTATTTGTTTTGGGTATCATGCTTATATGTTGAGGCTCAACCCTTGTCTTGTTTCAATTTTTTGTTAGGAGTCTTAGGGAGAGTGGCTCTTTGTGGGGGTCGCCGCCTCGGTTAAGAGGAAGTGCACAAGAGAACCCACGAAGAGTAGTTAAACAAGTGATAACTTAAAAAATAGAATTAGGGTGGATGGGTAGTAAACCACTCAAGATAAAAGAAATTGGATTCCTCATCTATGCATTAGGGCTATCATAGACTAATGATAGATTGAGAAGGCCGTGGTCGGCAAAGTCATGATCTCGTCTTCAAGAGAGGTTATTGACTCCGCACGAGCTACCCTATGGTGCCGGCGCCTCATGCAGGAGGAAGAGCCAGGAGATCCATAGATGGGTGTCGGCACCTCAAGTTGGAGGAAGAGCCAAGAGATCCCATGAGAGCTGTGCGATGACACTCTCCACTAGACTTCCTATTTTGCCTTGTTGCCTTTGCCTCTGGACATGTGTTTTGGACTTGGATGTTGTATCAGTTTCCTTAGCTTGTAATCATATTGTTGAATTGGACTCTTGTACTAGTGTTTATGAGCATTCTTTGGTGGCTTGTTATTGTCATTGCTTGGTTTATTTGTGTTCTCTGCATTGTATTTAAGTTTGTACCTTGTTGTCATGGAGTCGGTTTGGTAATCATGGTCGAGTTCACTTCATTGTCACCTCTGAGCACGGGGGGTGAGTTATCTTTAATTCACATGGTTGGGTGGAACGTGCTCCGCACTCATTGGGTTCCCCATCAGCATCCTTGTTCGCAGCTTTTCCGTAGTTGGAGTTGTACCAGTGTTCACCTTGTTATTCAGCATTCATTGTAAATTGTATCATCCCAATTGTTTGGGAATTTCATTATAATTATTATATCAAAGATTGTAATGTAACATTATAGCAATGATGTAATAGTTAGGATTCAATGTAATTATTTGATGAGACTCATATGATTGTATTATGTGGTATCTTAATATAAATGCTCTTGGTTTATGGAAGCACATTTATTCTTGGTTATTATATTGTAAATGGTTATATGGTTTGTCATTATCTTTTATTTTCAATTGTGGTTGCAATGTAACCTCGCGTGCCCCAGAGAACTGTGTGAGTTAATGTGATGCAATATGTTATGTGATTATGATTAATGTATTGTAAGTTTAATTTAATTGCTTTTAAAAAAAAAAATTAATTGCCTTTTTGAGTTCTCTGGGGTTTTGCAGTACGAGGCATTCTGAGAAAGAGGCAAAGCTACAATGATAGAATTTAATTTAATCTATGTATTTTGAAATGAGAAATAGAAATGAAAAGAAAGAGATGAAGAGTGTGTAAACATTTATGTGAAAAGAAAACTCCAATAAAACGTATATAGCTTGAACAAGAAAATGGTTTAGGGATCCGTGGGACCTTGTAGAGGATGATCAAGCCCCTACTTTAGTCTTTCAACCTCCATGAGTAGTCAAATAAATATATATATATAGTGTCCAGTGTGTGCACACTTATCTTACATGTGTCTAGGATTGAGAACAATAAAGGAAAAGTAAATAAAACTATAAGAATTAATATTTGGTGTATGGGACAAAACACTCTAGTATTTATAGAAAGGAAAAGAAGGTGATAATTCCACAATGGAAAAAGAAACAAAGAACTTATACAATCTATAGTAAAAAAAAGGAAAGAAGAACAAAGGATAACACACCAATCTTCATAAAGACAATGAAGGATACTCACCAGACCAAGGGAATGCAATAAAGTGCAAGAATGTTGCAATGTGTTATACATCCAAGGTGTGTGCTAGAAGATGTCTTGAAGAGAAAGCTTACATTAGAGAATGCAACTTCAATCTTGAAATAATGAGAAGGAAGCCCAATAGATATGCTAAACATGTAAATTTGATTGTTGGACTTCCAAAATCTAGATAGATAGTAGTTACAAAATAATATTTGAAAGTTGGTCATTGACAAGTAAAGAATATGCATGTTATATGACTATACAATCAATCATAGGATGCTAGCATATTGCACCAATGTCCAAGCACAACACACTAAAAAATTACAAGATGAGAACAAACCACAAAATATGTACATAATAACATATGACAATGTATGAAATATAATTAAAAGTATTAAAATACAACACCACACAAGCCCTAGAAGTAGGTAAAAAGGCTAAAATGATCCTAAAATATGTTGTAGGGGATTAACACTAAAGCAAGGACAAATTTTAATTTCAAAATTAAAGGTATGCTATTTTAGACTTTGTATAACTAATTGAAAAATTAGAATACATTGTTTTATTGTAGAAAATAGAACGAAAACCAATAATCAGTACAATTGTTTAGTCTATTTAAGATTTTCATACAATGATTATCTATGTAACTCACTAAGGTAGAGTGGCTATCATAAGGACCTAAATTATAAGAAATAGGTAGACATGTCATCATAAGGATCAAATTGGAAAGCATAAATTATATGATATGAGTTGAAGGGGAGTTGTTGCGAATTTCAACAATTGTAAGCATACTACTATTACTGTGTATCAATATTTTTCCTTATAAAAGTCACTATATATTTTTAATTTTATGTTATATGTAATCTTATATAATTTTAGGGGATGTATGAGTATTTATATCAATGCAAATTTAATTTTAATAGTTGAAGACAACCAATATTTAAATAATAGAAAGCTCGTCTAATTATAATTATAACTGTAAATTATTGTAAAGTACAAATATAATCTAAAAATAGTTATCCATATTTATTTTAAAAAATCATCTCTACAATAATGTAGATTTAAATGCAACATAAATAATTAACATTTTTCTTTTAAGAATATTCATTTATATACCAAATCCCTTTATTCCCAAAATTTTAACATAAAAAATAGCAGCCAGATATGGGATCTGTCACCACCAATGGAACATGTCCTTGACTTTGTGCAATAGCTAAACAAGGCTTTGGGTATGTTTATAATTTTTATCACAAGAATAAGATAAGGACTACAGATATTGAACAAGGGTTTTGTAGACACCCAAATTTGATCACTCCCGTATGATCAAATTTACCTCTTTATTCATCAACTATGTTAATATTAATTTATTTAATTAATATTACACTTCCCACATAAGGTTCTTAAAGTATTTAATTTAACAATTAAACAATTTATCTGGTACCTTTCTCCTCTCTAAATTAAATAAATACACCAATTTATTTAATTTAGTCATTTTAACTTTTTGAATTAAAATCAATTTAAAATTCTTCTTTTCTCTCTCTGTGTCACATCCTCCATAATCCATCTCTAATTTGGATTAATTTAATTAATTCATAATTAGGATGTGCATCCTCTTAATCAAGGATTAATGTCACATCCTCCTACATTTGCCACATCTCTAATCTTCCATTAATTATCATAATCAAGTATTTGCACAACTTTAATCAAAGTCATTAGCCACTTTTAGCACCACTTTTTAGTCAACCTTTCTATTTCCTTTCTTGACATTGACCCTCTTTCGTATGTGAATTTTTAATTCACTTTTATTCATCCTAGGTCTCTCTCCTCCCCATGTGAATTTTTAATTCACATTTTATCTTTCCAAGGCTTCTAGAATATTTGACTTGTCACCTCATGCACATGTGAGCAATTCCTACCTTTTTGGAGACCCTCTCTTATCCATTAGATTCTCCTAGGAATGTGAATTTTTAATTCACATTTATTTCTCCAACCACTTTCTATTTTCCCATGGAGATTTTTAAGGAATTCCAAAATTCTTCAAATGTCTTTTTCACTCTCACTTGGGGACAAGAAGTTCCTTTTTGAGGAAATCTTCTCACTCCCCAAGGTACTTGGAAGGTACTTGTCCTTCCTCCACATCATGTACCCCCCTTCCACATCACCTACACATCATCTCACCCTTAGCCACTTCACAATCCACATGTCAAGATGTGAGGGCTTGTGAATCCTCAACTCACCTTATCCCTTCATCTTGGCCTTGTTGGATAAATCTTAACCATTGAATTCTCTAGAGAATTCAATTTTCTCTATAAATACCCCCTCCTCTAAGGCATTTACAACACTTAGCCATTTTGCAACTAAATGTTGCCATTTTGTGCACTCATCTAGCCATCAATTTCATCTATTTGCATTTGCATTCAAACACATAGTCAAATCTTTCATTTAGCCATATAAAGAGTCATCAAGGAGCATACAAAGCAAATCCAAATCAAGGGCCAACCAAGGAGTTTCAGTTGCAAAGGGAAGGTATAACCACTTGCAATCATTTTACACTTTTTCTCTTTGCATTAACAAATTTCTTAGGCTAATCTTGAAGTGTTTCTTTATGTTTTTCCATTACATTTTAGTTGCTTAGAATAGGTTAAACATTAAGATATCACATTTCTGGCACGCCTGGTGGGACCCACAAGCAGGTTCCTCAATTTCACGTTTGTTATTGTTGAGCTGTTTGCAAGATTACGTCGCAAAAGGGCGATTGCGCCCTCCTGGTGACCGCAAAAGGGCGACCACACCCTCCTGGTAACCGCAAAAGGGCGACTACGCCCTCTATTTTTCTACAGAAGGTCGACTATGCCCTTGTCTGGATTTTTAGCTTATTAACATTTTCTGTAGAAGGGCGACTATGCCCCCTTGGCTAAACTTTATGTACTAACTTTTTCTATAGAAGGAAAACTACATCCCCTTGGCTAAACTTTCTGTACTAACATTTTCTG
>VDFB02036686.1:0-16027 GCA_007258455.2 Sequoia sempervirens
AGGATCAATGGAAGCTCTTCAAGGATTGAAAGGAGGAAGAAGCGAAGGATAAAGATAATACACTTGCAAAACAACAAAAGTTGGAAGCCAAAACTAAAACAAAGGAGTGAGCAAGGCAACACTAGGAAAAGGAGGACCTTCTACAATATTTAAAGGGAATTGAATTGAAAGCTAGTGCGGAGAGGGAGAAGTTGGCTCTACTACAAAAGATTCATGATCTAGAAGAGGAGAAGGCCTGACAAAGGAGAGAAAAGGAAGATCTTGAGGCCAAATCCAAAGCTATAGAAGAGGCCCAAAGGAAGAAAGAAGAATATCTCTTACAAAGAGAAGAGAGGTAGAGGAAAAAGCTAAACATGATAAAGAAGTGGCCAAAATGTGGGAAAAGGTTAAGGAATTAGAAAAGCAAAGGGAAGACATGTTCCAAGAAAGGAGGTTGGAATAAGAAAAGGAGAAAGTTGAAGCTAATAGGATTGCTAAGGAGATGGCTAAGAAGGAGCAACAATAGGAGGTTGGTTCTCAACCTAAGGTAATACTTTTGCAACCTTTCTCTTCTACAACTTCTCAAAAAATGATTACTCCTCTTGCTGCCCGAATGTGGCTAAAGCTCAACTTGGAGAAGAAATAGCTAGCCTAGAATCAACCCCTAAAATGGGATGACATGATGAAGTAAATTGAGAAGGAGATTCCCAAGAAAAGGGATTGAGTCCTTCATTCTACCAAATTGAAAAATGTTGGAGAAATTGTGGTTGAATGTTCCATTCCCCTAGTTGACAAGGATGAGCAAGAAATGGAGTTAAGTGATTATCAACTAGGTATTGTAAACTTTGAGAGACCTACAAGGAATCAACAAATGGATCTAATATACATTGTAGCATCCTCTAGAAAATCAAGAATGATGAAAGATAAGCAAAGGAAGGATGAGCTCAAAGCTCAGGTGGATCAATTGCATAATTTCTTGAAGTATTTGTCTTCCCCTATTTCTTTACAATCTTTTGCGCCTGAAAATTTTTTTTTGATAAGAAAGAGGATGATGACCTCATAGAAATGAGAAGAAAAGTAGGGATGTTAGAAAAATGGACTAATTTCTTGAACCAAGAGGTAGAAGAACTGCTTGTTGAGAGCCACAAGGATCATATAGGTGCATGAAAATTAGTCAATGACATGACTGTATATACTGAGACCCTCTGGAAATAGGAAGAAGAATATAGAGAACATATGAGGAGGTTGAAGGAAATCAATAAGCTACCTCAATAGACACTTTTAGAGCATTCCATCTTTGGAGAGGTAATATGTATTTCAATAGGAAGACTATTAGCATCATCAAATTTTAGTCTTCATTTATTTTGGCAAATAGCAATGAAGAGCAATAAGCTGGGAAAGATTTCACAAATAAAATTGTGGAATTAGAGGTAGCAATAGCCATGATTGTGAATGAGAATATCCCTATAAAAGATGACCTCCCTCTTGATGAGCTTAAGGGTAAATAGAATAATAGATTTACGGAGACGTTAGAAAAAGGAGATGATGTTGATGATTTTATAATAGATAGATTCATGGATATTAAGGAGGTAGTAAAAGTTGCTCAGAAGGAGATTACTAAATTAGAAAACATTCAAAACTTCACCTCTCATGAGTTGAGAAGGATAAAAATTTAAGAAAATTGGGTAGATGGGATAGATGTAGATATGCTTGAACAATTATTTTTTAGTAATGATGAATACCTACTTGAGCAGAAGATAGAGGAGTGGAGTGGCAATGGAATATCCCTTTTTAGATGAGCATCAAATGGCACAACCAGTTGAGCAAATCTCTCCTACTTTTCAGGGTCATGACACAAGTTCATCTAAAGATCCCTAGTAGTTCGACCTTCTCACTTTGCATGCATATTTTTGATAAAGATTCATCACCTTAGAACTAAAGATCATAATAAACAACTACCTCATGCAAACCCAGTCACTCCTTGATTTTTGGATCTGTTTTTTTGTTGGCCTAAGGGCATTAGGTCACTAGGATTTTTGTCTATAAGTGGGATTTTTTCTCATATTGTAAAGGTTGGCTAATTAAAGTCAAGATTGACTACCTAAGAGAAATCTAGGATAATGTTTATAGTTTTTAGATTTTTTTACAGTTTTATGCAAAGATACTCAAAATACTTTTATAGTTTTAATGTAGTTTATTTTATTTTCAAAAGTTTGTTAGTTTAATGATAATATTGATGAACAATAGTTATTCATATGTCAGTGAGTTATGTTGTGCATAAATGTCTCTTATTTGATGAAAATAAATAGAAGATTTTGAATCTGAAACTATTTCATTGAGTTATCTGTGGATGAGATCTCTTTATATTTATTGATCTATGAATTCTAGTAATGATTTGGTGATGTTTTCTTGTTTGAAAAATGAAATTTTAAAAAGAAAGTGATGATGAATGGTTGTATGTCTTGAATTTTCACTATGAATGAATGCAATGGTATAGATTATTCTATGGATTGTATCATTTTATGGTTTTAGTTTGTTAGAGGAAATGCTCATTATGAAGTTTATATCTCTAGATTAAAAGAAATTTGTGTTCATGCTTTACTTTTCTAAGCCCTATTCTATCTTTTTTTGTTTATTTACACCCCAAAAATATTATATTGGTTTGTACTATGCAATTTGTACTCTTTACCAGTAGCACCCTTGAACATTATAGTTGCATAGGCCACTAAACGACATCAAAAAAGTTGAGAACCAACTACAATAACCTTGGGAAATGGATAGTTTATATTATTTGTCTTTTTCAGAAGTAGAGTAACAATATGCTATTTTAAAGTTGTGTTACTTTTGACCATTAACATGACCATTTTTGTTGTGATACCTTTCCTTCCCCTTTCTTATTTTGGGTGCTTAAAGTTGTGGATCAAGGCCTAGTGCATGCTCTTGTTCAGGCTCTCAATTGGACCTTGGATCAAAATCGAATCTATCCTCCTTATCATAAATTCCATCAAAGTGCTTGTCTAATGTTTTAATAGCTCCATTTAAGGATCCTAGTTTCTTGATCCCATGTCAGTACCTTTAGAATCAATTATTTTTCTTTCCTACCACCCTAGATTCTCTTACTATTTCTTGAGGGACTTATCCATAAGTGTATATTTTCAATACTATACCACTCTTTGATAGAAGGTGAGCCATAGGGGTCACACAAATACTATGAAAGCAAGGTTGACATAGAGTTCTGATCTCTTCTTGGTTAGGTTTCTCCTATCCTCCCAATATGGAATCTTTTTTGTTGGATGATGTGGATGTGTTTCTGATAGGTGGTTGTCATTGATTTCAACACTATTATCATTTGGTGTATCAGAGACTGTGTATGCTGAGGATATTGAGAAAATTGTAAAAGAAAGTGGTCTAGCTTCCTAGTGGAACTGTGCAAGTCATGAAGGCTTCTTGTTCCTTACATTGAAGTTTAGCTATTATGGACTAAAGGTTTTATTCTTGAGAGTATCTATATCATCTACTGAAAGTTTCATAGGTCTGCGTATAGTTTTGATCATGTTGTGTTCTGATAATGTTTATGTGGTCTCTATCAGTGTTCCTAAGTGAAGTTTGTGTGATTCTAGAAATATCAATTTTTGTAGATGTTTCTTTGTTGTTTCTTGATGTTTTTGGATGTATCTAGATCATGCTGTATCTTTGTAGTATGTTGAAATTGATTGGTGTGCTTGTGGTCAAAAAAATTTCTTACGTACGTTTGAGTTTTCATGTTCCTGGCTAACATGATGATGGTAGCGTGTTGTGGATATTCGAGGTGAAATTAATTGAATTATTTTTGTGTTGGAGATGTTAATTTGGGTCTCCACTATGTTGTGGCCAACCTTGGTGGATTCACATTAAAAATTTATTTGTAAATTTGGGCTTACATTGCAAATATGTTTTATTTTCTTGGCTGACTAAGTTGTTGATGAAATCTCATGTAGTGGATATATAAGAGCGATTACTTCTTCAGTGATAAATTTACTTTGTGTGTTGGGTGTGTTCCTATGTGTGTATGTGCAAATATCATTCGATTACATAGCGAAGTGTGAAGCAGTTTGAGTGAAAAAGTGAAGGAATTTTTTGTGCTTAATTGGAACTCTAATCAGGATTGTGCAGAAGCTATTTTCTCAGTTCATACCCTTTAGATTTTAATCCTATTATGTATTGTTGAGTATTGAGCCCCTTCTGTTATTGAGTAGTGAGCTCTAGGCAGTGTGCCTGAATGCATGTGGATTCCCCTTTTATTTTTTTCATTATACTTTTAATATGGTATAATCTTGTGGACTAGCATCCACCATGGTTTTTCCCCTAGCAAGTTTTCCACATAAATAATCTTGGTGTTCTCTATCTCTCTGATGTGTTAATTGTTTATGGTTAATTGCTTATTCATTAGATCTGAGATTAAGTTAAGTAAAGTTTGAAAATTTTATTATTTTGTGACAACTGATTCACCCCAACCCCCCTCTCAATTTTTTGTCCTTGTTTTTTCAACATTTTTATGTTTAAATGTCAAATACCCATTGAGATTATATTTCCATTTATCACAAATGAGAACTAGGATGAGATAGGAAAAATTGTTGATCAAAACCTCCCACTCCTCTCTTCTTACAAGCGTTACTTGGATTTTTGCGACAGTGAGGGGAATTGCATGGATTTGTTTCTTGTGCATCTTGGCACCATAAGCATTACCTACAATTGTTTCTTGATGGAATACCTCTACGGAAAGTGTCTTGTATGTAAATTTTTTTGGAAATCTAAAGGGCTCCTCTACAAATCAATGACATCTAATAAAATTGAATTCAACCCCCATAAAATAATCTATCTAGGTTTGGTGGTTCTTTATCCATTCTAAAATCTCAGGAGAAAACCTACATGGAGGCTGCTAAGATAAATCTTGAAGCATAGCTTGTAGTAAATAGTTAAAAAATGCATAATACTCCAATGTGCTTGAAATCACATAGTTCTAGATTGAAATTAGCTTACATAACTCCAACACATAAAAAATACTTAGTGAAAAATGACTACTAAAGAATTCAAGGCTTTGATGTAAAATCAAATGCACTAGAAAAGAGGAATACCTGAACTTGAAAGAATGGTTATACACACTAAATTGCTAAAGAATTTTGTTTGTGATTGCTTCAATGAATTCAAATTGCTTTTGAATCTTTTCTTTCCACATCATGAAAGCTAGGCCCATCTAGTATTTGAGAATGTTGTCATCCCTTTCTTGTCCACATACAAAGGCTAGAATTAAAAAGATGGCTTGTAATTCCAAATGAAAATGTTTATATGATAGAAGGAAGATGATTTTGTTGGAAAAACAAGGACAAACAACTGAGAGGGGGGATGAATCAATTGTCACAAAATATTTAAACTTGTCAAACTTTACTTAATCTTAGATCTAATGAATGAATAATAAACCATAAACAATCAGCACATCAAAAACATAGAGAACACCAAGATCTTTTACATGGAAACCCTATTAGGGGAAAAAACATGGTGGATGTTAGTCCATGATATTATACCCTATTAAAAGTATAATGAAAAATAATGGGAATGTACATGCATTCAAGAACACAACATTGAGCTCACTGATCAAATACAAGAGGGATCATTTCCCAATAATACACAAAATTTGGATTAGATCCGCAGCGTATGAATTGAGAGAATAGCTTCTACAAAAGCCTGATTAGAGTTTTGGTTAAGCATAGAAACATTCCTTCACACTTCACTCAAACTTCTTCACACTTTGCTCTATAATCAAATGATTAAATCACTATTCACACATCTATACTTTCCTCTAAGCATACATTTTGAATATACATGCACTAAATTCACTAGAAAATCACTCTTATATATATCTGTAATGTGGGAATTATCAACAATGTATCACCCTAAAAATATAAAAACATATTTTACAATGTCATTAAAATGTACGAATAAAATTTCAATGTGGATCCGAAACACCCATCGGTGATATTATGATACACCTAAAACAATATCTTGAGCATTTAAACATTCAAATTTGGCAGGATCCACAATAAGTTACAACCATGTATCAACCAAGAACATGAAAACCCAAATATCTTGAGAAAAATATTTGACCGCCGGGCATAGATCAAGCGTGGACATACAACAAGGATAGAGAATGATCTATAAAGCATCCACAAACGGCAAAACTAACACCATCAGTAGCAACATAAATTATCAAATCACATGAAGCTTCCAGAGGTGGAACACTGGCCATAGCTTACAAAATTGCACAATTTAAGAACACAACTATTCATAACACAATAAAATCTTCATGTAGACCTTGGAAAATTTTGGTAGATGGACTAGATATTCTCAGCAATAAACCCTTTAGTATGAAACAACTAATATTCAACGTACAGAACAAGAAACCTTCATGACCTTCATTGTTCCACTGGCAACCTATAACTCTTCCTTTAATAATTTTCTCAATATCCTTGACATACATACTTGGCACTTCCAACTGTAAATGCTTCAAATAGTGTTGACATCAATGACAAACTAGATATCCAACAACACGGCACTTGAGTATCTAACCAATCTCCCCTTTGGAATTGGTGGGCTTACATGTTGTGAAAAACACCATCAACACAGCTCTCAAATTAGCACCCCCACTCCCCCTTAGATTCTGACTCTTCTTCTTAATCTCTTCTTGGTCATAGCTTCTCCCAGAAGGATCTTCTCCTAAGATAAAAACAATAAGTTTTCCACCTTGACTCCTTCTCCCTTTGACATCATTGGGGAAGGCAAGCATTATCTTCTCCGCATTTTAAAATTGTGAACTACATATCCTACCGCATTTGACTTCTCTCCCCTAAAGTAGCGACCAGCACGAGAAACATCAATCCAGATCATGAAAATATCTATGAAGTACATGGATTGATTAGATCATCATCTCTATGGTTGTGGGAGGGGTAATCGCCTAGCATCCCTCTAAGATACTCAAAGTATCATTGAGTGAAAATATCTACAATCTATTCTTTGGTAGGCATACTCGGTCGACTGCTTTCTCTTCACTTTCTCCCTCAAGGAAGTGAAACAGTTGATATATGCTGGTCTTAGAGTCTTAGCACCAAATTCTTTGATATATTGTTCACTTGGAGTTGGCATCACCCGATATATGGAAATAGGTTCATCGTATACTACTTTGACATCTTTCAACATCAGTTTCATCCACATCACTTGGGTATAGTTATTTGCAACAACAATATACTCTTCCTCAGCAGTAGATAGAGAAATGGAATTCTACTTTTTACTCAACCAAGGCACCGACTTCTTCCCTAGAAAGAAGGCACCACCACTAGTATACTCTTCCATGTCATCTACATCTCCTTCTGAAATACTCAATCACTACATATGCATTCAAAGTAAAGATCATCATCCTTAGGATACAAAGCCCAAAATCAGTTGTTCCTTTTAGATACCTGAAGATTCTCTTTATAGAAGTCACATGAGACTCTTTTGGATCATCCTGAAATCTAGCAACCATACATACAACATTCATAATGTCTGGTCTGGTCTAAGTTAAATAGATCAATCCACCAATCATTGACTTATATCTTGTTTGGTCCTGAGGAGAATGTCATTCTATATTAACTTTGCATCACGGTTACCGTAGGGTGCTTGGGTTTGAGTCTTTGCATCCCCAAACTTCTTCCCAATCTCTCATATTTGGTGAGATATGAAGATCCCTTATTTAACTAAGTAGAATTTTAATCTAAATAACTTCATCTCTCCCGTCATACTCATCTCAAATTCCATTCTTTATTTCAAATCCAAAAGCCATGCATATTATCATCTCCTCGAAATAATGCCATCCAAAGGGCTTAAATAATTGAAAGGTCTTTGTCATGATCCAAATTGAAATACAAGTTGTTGTCACCAGTACCTTTATTGAATCCAAGCTTTAGTAAGTAATTGTCCAGTCTAGCATACCAGGCTCTAGGGGCTTGCTTGAGTCCATATAGATCTTTCTTCAATCAACAAACCATGTTTTCCTTATATTGGTTGAAATCCATTTGGTTGTTCAATATATGCTTCTTCTTCACGGCTCGCATTACGAGGAAAAGTTGACTGCATTCATTTGCTGAGCTTTTATAGTTCCTTAATGCAGCATAAGCAAGAAATAATCCTAACAAATTCAATTCGGCAGCTTGGAAAAGTTTCTTTAAAATCAATACCTTCCATTTAGCCAGATACCCCTTTACACACTAAGTCTTTCTTTATTCAGACCACTTTACCTTGTTCATTCAAATTATTCCAAAAGACCCATTTCCAGAGTACCAAATTACATTTTATCTTTTTCAAGGTCCTACACAGGAACGAAGTATCCATGTAATCGGAAATTTCTTTTTCAATGCATTAGTTCTTATTTTGCGTAAAAACAAAGCTATTCGGTGTTTATCTATTACAAGCTTGCATTGGAAATATTTAGGCTCAATCTTGGATATTAGGCATCTTGTTCTACAAATAACTGCTAAGGACGCAGCACATTCTTGTCTCCTATAATTTGATTTTCAAAATGGTTTAACCAACATACTCCAAGTTTTCATTCCTTCTTTTGCACTTGCACTTGTATTTTCTTCCTGACTACCTTGATTTATTGAAACAAATTGAAATTGTTTTACTGGAAGATATGGGAAGTTGATTTTGCATCTGAGAATTCTTCCCTTTGTTTGTTCTATCTTCTTGGTCATCTGAATCATATCCATAGTATCTGGATGATTTAGCAGAATCCTCATCAACTCTGATATTTTCACTCTCAACCATTTTTCTTAATATTTTTTTATAGCATTGGTAGGCCTTGCTTTTAGTAGAGTAACCTAGAAAGATTCCTTCATCACTTCTTGCATCAAACTTGCTATATCCTCATGTCTCTTGATATAAAACTTGCTTCCAAATATCTTTAAGTATCTAACAATAGGCTTCTAACCAAACCATAGTTCAAAAGGAGTCTTACCATAATTATCATTGACATTTACCTAGTTTAAAGTGTACACAATAATGCTTACAACTTCACTCCAATAGATATGAGGCACATTTCTGTCTATCATCATTGTTTTAGTAGCATCCATTGTTTTGTTCTTTCTTTCTACAACTCCATTCTATTTAGGGGTTCGAGGGGTAGATAATTGTCTTCTAATTCCATGGTCTTCACAAACAGAATTAAACTTCCTGAAGGTGAACTCACCAACTCTAGCTGACCTTAAGAATTTTATTTTTAGACCTTTCTCATTTTATGCCATGGCCTTGAAACTTTTTAATTTTTCTAATGCTTCACATTTTTCTCTTAAGAAGGCAACCCATATCATTCTAGAGGAATTAGTAATATGCAGCATAAAGTATCTTTCTCCATGAAGACTTCTGACTCTGGAGGGACCACATAGATTAGTATTTACCAACTCTATTAATCCATTTGAATGATGTTTTCTCTGAAAAGAAACTCTAGTATATTTTCCCATTTAACATTCCTAGAAAATTGTGTTACTAGGCTTCACTAACTTAGATAGATATCTTACTTCTTGAGTGGAACCTACTTTAACAATGTTATCAAAATTCAAATGACATAGCCTCCTATACCATAACCAACTTTCATCTACTTGAGCAATTAAACAACTTTCACTAGCAACATTCAAGTGGAAAATATTACCTTTTATCTTTTTACCTGAAGCAATTACTTTTCCAGATCTTCCATGTATCCCTCATCTTCCATATTTGAACTAAAGATCATATCCCTTGTCCACCATCTTTCCAAAACTCAACAAGTTGTGCTTCAACCCTTCAACATAAATAACATCATCATTCATATGATGTTAGCATCTGTTGTCAATAACCCACTCATCTTTTTCTTCAATTTGGGTTGCAAGAGCTTTTTCAACTTTAGCAGATTCAGTAGCCACCTAGCCATTTTCCTTGATATCAAGGAACAACCTTTCATCTTCATTTCCATTATCTTTATTAGACTCATCATCAGTCACTCCTTCAACATAGTAACATTTGTTTTGAAATCTAGATTTGTAAGGCTTAGATCTAGGAACTCTTTTAGGACACCTTGATCCAAAATGACCTATTTTATTGTAAGAAAAACATTTAATAAGAAACTTTCCTTTATACTTACCTTGTCCTCTGCCTTCTTTCTTCATAATCAATGTTTCCAATTATTCTACTTCTCTTTCTTCATCTTCAAGTTGTTTCATTTCTTTCTCATACTTGAATGACTTTCTGGAACACTCTCCTAGATCATATATTTGCTTGTTTCTTTCGGATATAGTAGCCTTAAATGTAGTTTCAGTCTTAGGAACTAATTCACAAATTTTCTCCAAGTCAAAGAGGCAACAAGTTTACCTAGTGTTTCTCTTATCATATTCATCAATGATGATCTAGTTTCTTCAATAGCATGTGCCTTTACAGCTTTTATGCAGAGGAGGAAGTGTCGAGAGCACTTTCAGCTGATTTTTCTTCCTCATCCAGGGTACCATTGGTACATCTAATACCCATCACTATTTCATAAACTCTGTAGCTTAGCCATCTTCACATGTACATCTCCTTCATACAAAGTTTCCAGCTTCGTCCACATCTCATGATTTGTATTCAGACCTATCACATTTGTCATTTTTGAATGTGTTAGAGCACTCAAAAAAGCTTCCATAGCCCTGGAATTATTCTCAACCTCTTTAATTTCATCAGTAGTGGAAGGGCCATTCTAAGGAATAACATATGGATTCTTTGTAATCTTCTGGAAGGGTTCTCCAATACACCTCAAATGACATTCCATCCTAGCTCTCTACAATGAGTAGTTTGTTCCATCGAATCTAGGACTGTCCCTCTTGTATGATGCCATCTTGGATCACCTCAAGCTTTTAAAATTCTTTAGAGGAACCTGCTCTTATACCAATTTTTCACAAAATAAGGACAATCAACTAAGAGGTGGGTGGATTAGTTGTCACAGAATATTTGAACTTGTCAAACTTTTCTTAACTTAATCTTAGATCCGATGAATGAATAATAAACCATAAACAATCATCACATCAGAAACATAGAGAACACCAAGATTTTTAATGTGGAAACCCTGGTAGGGGAAAAACTTCGGTGGATGTTAGTCCACAATATTATACCCTTTTAAAAGTATAATAAAAAATAATTGGAATGCACATGCATTTAGGCACACTTCCTAGAGCTCACTCCTCAAATACAAGAGGGCTCACTGCCCAACAATACACAAAAATTTGGATTAGAGCCACATGGTATGATATGTGAAAATAGCTTCTACACAAGCCTGATTATAGTTCTAGTTAAGCACAAAAAACCTTCTTCACACTTCACTCAAACTTCTCACTCTGCTCTACAATCGAATGATTAGAACACTATTCACACATTTTCACTTTCTCTAGCATACATTAAATATATTATGGACACTAACTTCATTCAAAAAATTTCTTTTAAATATTTGCAACATGGAATTACATCAATAGCCTTGTCGGCCAAAAAAATATAAAGCATATTTACAATGCCAACCCAAATTTACAAATAAATTTTCAATGTGGATCAAACACCATCAGCTAATATTATTATATGACCTAAAAGAATATCTTTGAGCATGCCAAACATTCAAATTTAAACTTCAAGGATCCACAACACGTTACAACCATCATGTCGGCCAAGAACATGAAAATCCAAACATACTAAGAAAAATCTTCAACCACGAGCACACCGATCAATGGAGCCATACAACAAGGATAGAGAATGACCTAAAAGCATCCACAAACAACAAGACCTAATAGATAAATATCCACAACAATAGAAATTATCATAATCACATAAACTTCAATCAGGATCACTGACATAACCCACATAAATACTATCAAAACACAACTGTTCATAGCACAATCAAATCTTCACAGGGGCCTTCGAAACTTCTGATAGATGAACTAGATACTCTTAGCAATAAAACCTTTAGTCGACAACAATTGATCTTGAATGTAAAAAACACGACACCTTCATGACCTTCATTGCTGCACTAGCAACTTGAAACTCTTCCTTTAACAATTTTCTCAATATCCTCAACATATACAACCTTCAATACAATAAGGCTAATAGTGTTGAAATCAATGACAACCACAATATCCAATAGATTTCCCCATTGGTAGGATCCTAATTTATTTCATTATTGTAGAATTTTAACTTATCTCTCTTTGTTTCCAAGAAATCTTCAAATCTCCTTCGCAAGAATCTCTCACATTCCATGTTTGAAGGGATACATAGCATATCCCTGATAGTTGCCACATTGATGGTGATGTATAGTCTCTAACCAATGAGAACCCTGATTCCTTCATCTATATTTTCTACACATATGCCTGTCAACTCTTGGAATGGATGTATGGAGGGGAAAATGTATTGTGGTATACCCCAATGCCAAAGTATCATTCCAAGGCCTTCAATCAACCTTTTAGTATTCATTCTATGCAATTCCCCTTCTCAGAGGCCTTTAGGATTTGTGTGTAGCCTAGGATTGAAGAAATTATCTATGAAATCCTTGATCAACTTATTTTTGATGTGGTTGCTTGGTTGTATGATTTTGGCATGAAGAAAGCTCCATTCCTTTGGTGCTGGAGCATTGGCATAAGAGACATCTCCAAATATGTTAGCATGTCCTGTCTTGGAGAATGAAATTTCAACATTTCAATTAGAAGATGATGCCTCAACCATTTTCTTGTTCTTGAAAGAATTATGTAGAATTAATTCTCCAAGAAGCCTTTATTCAAGGGTTTGCACTAATATGTTTTTTCTTTTGGTTCATTCAATTCTCAAATAGATAAGCAATAAATGTGTTGCCATTATTAATAGCTCTTTGAGTACTGCTACCAAGGAAATACGTGTGGAGCAGAGGCATGTACTTCTCTAAAATGCGGACTTCGCTATAGGAATGAAATTAGTGCATTCCTTATGCCAACCTTAGAGAAAGATAACCTAGAGTAGTAGGAAGCATGTTTAGAAAAGACATTTGTATTAATTAACTAGATGGATCTAAAAAATGTCTTTTCCCATTAGCGAGCTAGTGGCTAGCATTGATGAAGGTGACAAACACATGTTGACAAATCATATACAAGATAATTAATTCCCAATGCTTGAATTAATTCTTCAAAGCTTTTCCAAATATTCTTCATATGATTTTCCTTTCAAACCTTACCACCAACTTACATTTTCTATCACTGTTTAATGTGAAAACATTTTTTGATCACAAGCTTTTTTCGGTTCACATTTTTTTATAAATCGTATGCTTGTCTTGCTAGAATAATCATTAAATTTGCATTATGTTGGAAAGTCTCTTCCACTATGCTTTTTATTTTGATTTTGGTAAATTTTTTGCTGCATCATGAGTGGTCTAGGTTCTCTAATTCAACTTTCAAGACAAAAACCTCAAGGCCCCTTTTTTGGGGAGATTAGTAATGACAAGCTCAAATGCTTGTTGTGGATGAAGAGCCACTTGATTATCATGGTATTCAAATGGGTCTTGGGAAGGGATTATGTGAAGGACCTAAGCCAGCCACACTACAACACCAATATTATCTCTCAATTTGTAGCCTCACTACTAGACCTAGGCATTACCAAACTGTGGATAGTTGATCTCTGTCGAGCCATGTTCAATCCGACATACTTGGATGGGCTGGAGGAAATTTTTTAGGTGGCTATCCTTGGCATTGGTATTCTATCTATAATGGATCTAAGTAGGCATGTCGACAATGTAGAGGTGGTTTCATGGCTACCTTTCCTTACTCATTTATGAACCATGGACCTTAAGAACCATGACTGGCAATCTAGACCTACGGCCTCCTTCCTTTTGAAGATGAACAATGTGGAGTGAATCAATAGTGTCAAATGGATCACCTCTTCCAAGAGCCTTGTCTAAAGCCTTGATGTGGAGGATTAAAGCCTATGTGATGTTTTTGCACTTGTGTGATGAAAACCTTATTTTTGTCTACCTAAAAACTAAAAAATACTATGTTTTTTTACCATTCCTATTTGGAGGCTAAATTTCTCTATTATTTTTGTAATGCCTCCAATTTTGGCCTTGTAATGATGAATCTCTTTTTGGCTTTTGAAAGAAACTATTTTCAAGCTTCACTCTAAGCTTAAAGCTCAAACAGTTTGTACTATATGTAAATGTTTTCTCATGAATATAATATATTTCTTTAGTGTCAGCTCTGTCTTATTCACAAAAATGATTTTTTACAAATAATTACATATGGTACATAGAATATATTTTTTTAATGAATTATGTGTATTTAATTAATTTTTTTTTATGAATACCATCAATGGGTATACCCAAAATATTTCCTTACATGTCTTGTTGTTCATATGTATTACTAGCTTTGCATTTGTGAATGTGGAAGGGAACCTTCAACAGTGAATCAAATTTGGCATGCTACCCTAGTTTTATAGCTTGCTCCTCAAATTTTAGTACAAGACTCCCCTCCTTGAAAACTAGGTTGTAGGCCTTCTTGTCAAACCATCATTTGACCACCTGCTGACATCAAATACCTTTTCTCTTTTTTCTTCAAGGTTTAATAACTCAGCTAGCCTTATTTCCATCATGTTGTCTTCCTCAACCTCTAGAGTTTGTATCAGTTACAGTGCCAGGATATCTATCAAAATGAGTAGGACTACTTTATTATTATACACTAACTCGTAGGGGGAGGCTTTCAAAATTTTCTTAGGAGTAATGCAATTTTCCCATTAGGCCGCTCATAGATGCCTGTGCCATTCCCTTTGATGCTCTAACCCAATATACTTTACTAATCTGATTAGGTTCTTATTGGTGGATTCCACCAGTCCATTCCCTTAAGGGTAATAGTTTGACGAAGTCTTGAGGTAGATCATGTGCTTAAAAGAGAAATCCATCATCCAAGAAGCTACAAAGGCTCCTGCATTATTTGAGATGACGGTCTTTAGAGAACCAAACCTTGCCACCAATTCCACTAGAAAATTGATGATTTATTCTTCTATAGTATTCTATAGATAAAATACCTCCATCCATCTCATAAAATAATTAATATCCATTATAATCCATTTATGCCCCATAATAGATATGTGATTGATAATCCCAATAAAATCTAAACCCCACTCTTTGAAGGGTTCTTTGATTACAATCGGGTTCAATGACATGACAGAGTTATTTTTCTTTCTGACAAAAAAATGGAACTCTATGTATTTCCACACTAGATGGTGAGCTTTGGAGAACAATGTGGGCCAGTAGTAGCCTACCCACATGATATTTAAGGTAGTGGTCTTATCAGAGAAATGTCTACCTTCAGAGTTGCTATGCAATTCATTCAAAATTATATTGGCATTATGCTTGTCCACATAGTAGAGGAGGACTCCATAGTAAGTTATCCTAAATAGAATGCCTTCGACCAATACATATTAGATGTATGGAAAGTGGATACCTTTTCAAATATATCACACTTTTTCCACTCAATCATTCACTAATATTCAAGGAGTCCCAATTGGATTGAATAAAAACCTCAAAAGGTGAGTTAATTCTCAATTAGGAAGGACCTAGGAAGGGGTTATTTCAAATTTAAAGTGGTTCACTAGAAAGCGAATGTTGGGAAAAGAAAATATTGGAAAACACAGTTTGATATGAAAAATGTCCTATAACTAGAAATGTAAGCTAAATGAAAGATGCAAATGATAAAATTATGCAATAGTGATATAGCATGTGTGCACTTGGGAAATCTGGAGATGTTGTGAGAATTTTGGAAATGTGAAAAAGCTGCCAAAATATGTTGTGGAGGACTAAGATTCCCAAAATGGTGTATAGTCCCACTACTATTTTTTGGGGAAAATACGAAGTCTTCGGATCTTAGAACTAGATCTAATAAAATCTATGAAAAAATAGTTTTGGGAGGAAAAAGATACCCAAGATGGCATATTAGTCCCATTCTAAATTTCTATAAACTCCGAATAGGGTCCTAAGCTCCAA
>VDFB02036687.1:0-47970 GCA_007258455.2 Sequoia sempervirens
TTTCTATTCCCCAAGATGTTTTCGTTATTGACTTACCTCCTTTCTTTTCCTTGTGCCTATCAAGGGACTTCACTGCAAAGATTGGAGGTTATCTATCACCTGATTGGTCCCATATGCTCTTCAAGACCAGATATGGGACAAAAGTAACAATTAAGTCTGAGTCATTGGCTAAGGATCACATCGAGCCTTATGTGCCAAGTGCAATTAATGCTAATTGTGTGATTCTTGAGGATAGTGAGCTTGCTGCAGCTCAAGAATTACAAACTGAATGTATACTTGAGGTGCTGCTAAATGAGTGGGCAACAGAAAACATCATAGATAATCCAAGCGAACTTATTCAAGAAGCTGGATTAGGCATTTATGTACTTCACAAACCTGAAACAAAGATGCCAAACATTGAAAAGAAGGTAGAACAACAGTCATCACAACAAGATGAGTTATGGCAGATGTACTTTGATGGATCTAGAAGCAGAAATGGAGTTGGTGGAGGTGCAATGCTAATCTCTCCACAAGGTGATAGATATTATGCTACATTTAGATTTGCTTTCTCTTGTTCCAATAACTTTGCTGAGTACGAAGGACTGATACAAGGTTTAGAGTGGGTAAGGAGAAGGGGAATCAACTGCTTACAGGTATTTGGGGATAGCGAATTGATTGTTAATCAGGTAAGAGGGTCGAATGTAACAAAAAATGACACTTTGAAAGATTACAAGCATAGAGTATGGGATATGATTGAGGAGTTCAATGCATTCAATCTGGTTTCAGTCTCTAGGAGTCAAAATCAACATGCAGACAGATTGGCTACAATTGGTGCACAATTTGACATTCCTAATGAGATCATAAAAGAAAAAGTACAACCACATGTTAAGATAATTGTCAGGCCATCTATTCCAGATAACAACATTAATTGGAAAGTCTTTGAAAGTGACGAGCAGATTCTAAGCTTTCTACTTGAGGAAGACCAATTTTTTGTCATAAATCAGGAAAAGTTGAA
Organism: Sequoia sempervirens; assembly: GCA_007258455.2. Lineage (NCBI taxonomy): Eukaryota > Viridiplantae > Streptophyta > Pinopsida > Cupressales > Cupressaceae > Sequoia > Sequoia sempervirens. The sequence continues at coordinate 995 of VDFB02036687.1, forward strand.
ACAACAATATGAAGATCATATTATCTAGTTGAAAAAAAATAAGTGGCCTAGGGGCTCGGTTACTTTAGAATCCATTTTCAGTATTGATGATCAACTGAAAAGGAGCAAAACCAACATACAGATTAAAGAGGAGCATTACGAAGAGTTGGAGATTTTTAAAGGTAAGCTTCTCAAGATTGAAAAAATTTGTTCCGAATTAGATAAACAGGCTTTCATTGCTTTATGTCAAGAGTTTCAGGATATTTTTGCTTGGGATTATTCCGATTTGAGAGGTTTTGATCCTAGAATTGCTCAACACACAATAGAACTAGAACCCAACGCTAAGCCTGTTAGGCAAAAGCAGAGACCTTTGAACCCCAAGCTTGAACCTTTAATGATTAAGGAATTGACTAAGTTAGTTGAGTGGGGTATTGTATTTCCAATTAAGCACACTTCCTGGGTCTCTAACCTGGTTCCGGTTAGAAAGAAAAATGGTGAAATTAGGTTATGTGTAGATTTTAGAGATCTTAACAGAGCCTCTCTAAAAGGCCATTATCCATTACCTTCCATGGAGCAGATCCTCCAAGTGGTTGCTGGTTCAGAGAGATTCTCTCCGCTTGATGGGTACTTTGGTTACAACCAGGTATTGGTCAAAGAAGAAGACCAATACAAGACTACCTTTACAACAAAATGGGGCACTATGGCCTACAAGAGAATTCCTTTCAGTCTGTCCAATGCTAGAGCCACTTTTCAAAGGGCTATGGACATGGCCTTCCAAGGCTTGATCAATAAAATAGTGTTGATATATCTGGATGGTATCAGTATATTCTCAAAGAATGCTGATGAACATCTGCAACATTTAAAACAAGTGTTTGAAAGATGCAGGGAATATGGAATCTCCCTTAACCCCAAGAAAAGTATTTTTGTTGTTCATGAGGGTAAGCTGTTAGAACACATAGTGTCAAAGCAAGGAATCACTATTGGCCCTGAGAGAGTCAAAGCTATTCTAGAGCTACCTTTTCCCAATCACAAGAAAGGGTTGCAGATTTTCTTAGGCATAATCAATTTTTTGAGGAGATTTATACTTGATGTAGCAAACCTTTTATAGCCTTTGACTGCTATGTTGAGGAAAAATGTAGTTTTCAGCTAGACTAGGGAGGCAAAACATAGTTTTGAAGCCATTAAAGAGGCTTTAGCATAAGCCCCTACACTGGTGAATCCAGATTTTACAAAAGATTTTATCCTGTATGCATTTGGCAGCATTGACTTTGTTTCAGCAATGCTGGTTCAACAAAAAATGAAGGCTTAGAACAACCCATTGCATTTTTTAGCCAAGGATTGGCTGATTATGAGCATAAATACACAAGCACAAAACACACAACTTGAAATTTGGTGAAAATGATAACAAAACACCTATGCTAGAGAATTTATCGAACTTTTGCATGGGGAATGTGCAATGAGCCACCTTGTGAATGATGTAAAATACTCAACATCCCCAAAATTTTTTGTGAGAAGATCCTGGATTTAGAGTGAAAAGCACGACCATTCCTCCAAAATCATCCTTCGTATAACACCCCGTGTCAGCATAATTTTTGATGTGACCACAAGTATAATGAGAGGTGATGTAAAATGATACGACTTGGTCAAAAACACACGCTCCTATGGCTTAGTTGTCAAGTAATCGAACAACTTATGTTTCCAACACCAACACCTTACACTTGGCCAATAGTGGTGACATCGAGAAAAAAATGCCATGTCATCTTTATAGCCTCACACCCCCAAACACCACAACCAAAATGAATGAATCCATTACACCTTATAACCCCAAGCTCCCTCCACATCATTTTGATAGCTCGACATTGTCCAACCAAAAGGAGTCAACTAGTTGTGTCAGCCCATGGACTCTCCACACACATTGATGTGGAGAGTCACCCAACCAACCACCCATTATTTATTATATATTATTAATAATTATAAATTAAAGATATTTATAAAATATATAAATAATATATGAATTAAATAAAGATATTAAATATTAATTAAACTTTTAATTTTAAAGTTCATTATAAATCAATAAAGCTTTTGGTGTAAACTATGTGAATTAAAGGTAAATTAATTTAAAATTTGAAAGAAAATTATAAATTAGAATATTTTCTATCTTATTTGTGTAGATTTATCATTTTTTTTTTGTGACAAGATATAATATTTCATTTGTATATTTTTTAAATAGTGATTAGTTGAAGAGTTTTTTTATCAATTTAAGCTCCTCCTATTAGTAACCTATGTAAGCTCCTCCTCAGACATCAGCTGTTAAATAGAACATGTAAATAAATATTAGTACTTGATACTATCTCTTATTAATATTCATTTAAAAACAAATGCAAGTTATGAATTTACAACTTAAATCTTACCTGCGTAACTTTTCCAATGTCCCTCTCTCTAACAGGAGAGGACTTTGTAGGGTGTGCTCCAATCCCATGTGTTTGATCTCCTATAATGTCCATATCATGGAGGTCATAATATGAAGTGTCCAAGGGATGCTCAGCGGGCTGTATAACAGGACCCAAGCATATCTGGTGGTACATAGTGCAAATATGTGGCACATAGATATGTGGACTTGAGGAGGATGATGCAACGACACTCAATCCATCGCCAACATCACCAAAATGTGGTTGAACTACTGTAGCAGTATAGGAAACCAAAAGATCACTCAAAGTGTGAATAGCCTAAATAGTCTACAGGTGTGGTTGCATCCTTGATAATATCTAGATGATGTACTAGAGGTGGCTAAGGGGAGGAAGGGGAAGATATGGGCCCTAGACTACTCTAACTGTCCCTAGTCTATCTTGGGGCATACCTCCACGTACTCCTTGGAAGGGTTTAATGTCAAAGTAATTGACATGATGCCCTAACACAAACTCAACATATAATTTTTTAATAAAGTAAAATGGTACATCAATATTGTTGTTGGGTGGTTTATCAAAAACCATCCACCAATGATCCCAAAAGTTATCTACAGTGTCCTTATTTGTGCACCATTTTATAGAAAGTTTTGGTTTATTAACATTAACTGGCAGATCGGTGCAGGGGTTAACAAATAAAGAGGTTATTTGGGCTTTTGTTATTTTGAGATTTTTCACGTCTTCGTAAGACAATTCACAGGAGCAATATTCCCTCATGGTCTCTCGCCATGAAAGAATGGCATTATGTTGGGTGGAGAGGGTTTCTATATTTTTAATTATTTCTTTCAATGTGTTTGTCATCTGGGATAATCGAGGGATTGTCTTATAAACATCACAAATTCCCCTCAATTGCTCCAATTTTTTACCAATTAACTCTTCAATTGATGGGCACAAAGGTGGTGGAGAGTTTGGCATTTGTGGGTTTTGATTCTTAGCCATAATACCTGATTAAAGTTCAAAATTAATTAATCTAATTGAAAATACACAATATAAATGAAATTATTGTAAAAAACCCTAGGTTTTAATAAAAATCCATAAAATACCATAGTTTTTAATAAAAATTCATTAAAAAACCCTAGTTTTTAATAAAAATCCATAAAAAACCCTAGTTTTTAATACAAAATCCATAAAAACCCTAAGTTTTAATAAAAATTCATAAAAACTAGTTAAAATTTACTCTACAAAATAATACAAAAGTGATTAAAATAGAAAAAACTTGAAACTTACCTTTGCAAATGGATATTGGCTCAAATCTAGATGTCGGATCACCTCCGTCACTCTCATTGCCTTAAAGAATGGGTTTAAGATGGTTAAGATTATATATATCAAGAGCCTAAATCCGGACATCAATTTAGAAATGCTACTTTAGTTGGGCATTGCTGGAACAATGTACTAACACGAACAAAAAGTCATCTTGGGATTTTCATGTGTTTTGGCAAATTCAAAACCTACTTTTCATCATACTTTTATTACATCATGAGATCCCTTTTATACCCTAAGTATTTTAGAGTGAATAAGATATCAAATTGATTTAAAAATATTTTTATTTATATGCTTTTAAATCTACTTTAAATCTGCTTGAAAAAACGTCTACACACAATGAATGTAGTTATGCTAGCTACATGTCATTTGAACGTCAAATTCAAACTAAAGAGTTTTTCCTTACATTGAATTTTGCTTTTTGTTGGATGCCATTGTAATACGCCTCTGGCGTAAATAATGTTAAAGGAAAGGATGTCTCTAGACCTTCTACTTAACATTGATTTATCTCATTAAAATCCTGTTAGCAATATGATTTATCATATTTTCTTTAATTATTCTATAAATTTTTATATCTCCTAAATAAATATTTAAAAATATATACTCCTTTTATACCATTTTAAATTTAAGGATTACATGAATATTTTCTTAAACAAAGATATACTCAGAATACAAGAAATAAAACTAACCTATTGTTGCTCAATCCTTTACTCTAAAAAGAGTCAATAAAGACAAAATATATTAAAAGAAATTTAGAAAACACACATCCAAGAAGAATGTGATGAATTATTCCCTTATCTCTTAAAAACAATTGAGATAAAGAGGCTCATGACAAATAAACCCATAAAACAATGTAGAATGATGAAAATAATAATATAAAAGATTTGAACGATTAAAAACTTTTCAAAATCAATCTAGAGCCATATTAATAAAAAATATAAAATAAAAAGGAAGCAAGTATGAATAACCACTGCAAAGGAATTATAGGAATTAGACAAAAGACTTGAACTTTTTTTACATTCAATATTTGTTCTTTTTGCCAAAATGGAATGGAAAAAATGAACCCATTTAATTTGTCACAGTTATACTATAATTGACTAATATTATTTTTTATAATTATATTATTGATTAATTAATATCATATGCACATATATATATATATAAATCGAAGTCTGTTCCTATACCCTGGGTTAGTGGAGCAAGAACGACACACAATTACTGATCCTTGCCTTTCCCACTACGAAGCGAAAGTAGAACTTGTGACCTCGAGAGAGAAAACCTCAAGCCACAACCAACTCCGCTATGTTTATTGGGTTAATTAATATCAATTTTAAAACATGAATGAAAGGTATAAAACCATTGATAATAGAATATGCCTCATAATTTGTTAAAGGAATTAGAATTGTCACTATCATTTTTATTCAAATATTCATATTGTGGTAGAATTTTTGAGCACAATCATTTATTTATTTAATTATTTATTATATATTATTAATCATTATCAATTAAAGATATTTATAAATATATAAATAATATATGAATTAAATAAAGATATTAAGCATTAATTTAAACTTTTAATTTTAAAGTTCATTATAAATCAATAAAGCTTTTAGTGTAAACAATGTGAATTAAAGGTAAATTAATTTAAAATTTGAAAGAAAATTATAAATTAGAATATTTTCTATCTTATTTGTGTAGATTTATCAATTCTTTTTTGTGATAGGATAAATATATCATTTGTGTATTTTTTAAATAGTGATTAGTTGAAGATTTTTTCATCAATGTATTTAAAAAAAATTATAAACTTGATTTAGAATCTAAGAACCATCAAAATAGAAGTTAAAGTTAAATTTTACAGACCTAACACCACACATATCCACCAAAAAAATAAATAAATAAAAAAACCAAGCAAACTATTTTAACACCCTATATAATATCATAAACTATTCATAATAGTTTTTACTATGAAATGCTTGAATACAACCCAAACATTCAAAAAAATGTAATATGGGAGCCCCAACCCTTTAGATAAGCCATCACAAAATAAATGCTCAAAAATAGGGCAATAAGGCTCATGAGAGCTCAAGCCACATCAAGAACATACAAATGCCCCCACATAAATCTAGGATCAATGAGTATATTTTCCATTGAAAACTAGATTCTAATAGTCAAGGATCCATCCATATCCTTCGCTAAATCCCAAATCCTAACCCCTTACTGCTTGAGGTTAGGATTATGAATCTCCTTATAAACATACACAATAAACTTAACCACCATTTCTTCACCAGACTTCTAGCACTTCCTCTATTTTGGGGGAGTCACCACAATTTTCTTCCCCATATAGATTTTATCCTTCCCACTACCCACACAATGAACACCACACCCAAGAGTCATCAATAAGAAGCCAACAAAAATGTAGGAAAAAAAAATGTTGAAATGAGAAACAAACTATAGCCTTCATAACCATGTGATACATGTAGGGGCTTCCAACTCAAGCCAATCAATTCCCATGAATCTCTACCATCATTACAATGACGACTCACACTGCCATACCAACCTATTAACAAGTGATATAATAACTATTTTATAGGATAAATTCTATATTTTTTAGGGAAAAATATTAACAATTTTTTGTTGCACCATGATTACACCTTCATTTTGTTTTCCAATCATTTATCCAATTTCAAAGTATAATAAGACTATTTTTTGAAATGGATCTAAATTTGTGGAGCTCTTTCCTTTTGACATCCCTTCAAAATAAATGATTGATTTTTAGTGGTTATAAATGTATAAGATGCTAGAGTTTTGTAAGATTATTGAAAAAATGTGCATCTAATTATGTGGTATGAGGGGTTTTGATTGGATATACATAATTTCACTTTACATGCATACAATGCATCATAGTTAGTATCCAATTGTCCTCTACAATTATCACCTAGTTTCCAACTCATTCCCTTGTGTACCTTGCACTATTTTATATTTTTGTGCTACTATTTATAATCTTCTCTGGTGCTTTTGCATTTATTTTGTATCTTATCAATGAATACTTACATATAGTTAGTTTCTAAAAAAGATCCTTTAAAGATGTTGGGGTCCAAATTTTTGGTCTTGCTTACAATGCTTAGGATATGAACATTTTGATGTTTTAAGTCATGATAGAGCTTTGGGGATGTGTAGTTATTGCAATGTTGTTTTAGAGCTTTGGTAATTGGGTATGAGTGTAAAATCAAAATCAAGCACAAAAGCAAATGAATATTAAAAGCGACATGTATCCAAAAATCAAGAGAAAAAAATAAATATGGATCTCAAAGAAAAGGGAAGAAATGAATCCCCCAAATTGAAAATGTCAAAATAAAGCATTCAATCAAAATCCACACATTGCATACAAAAAGTATGCACCACCTTCACAATTAGCATCAATTGCAACATGCAAAGATTCATAATCCAAAAAAGATTATTATCCCTAACCCAAACCTTAATCCTAATACCAATTCCAAGTCCAACTTTATTGTCCAAGCCTAACATCCCCCATCCACATCCAAATTCCAAATCCATAAATCCCAATCTTAATCCAAACCTCTCGAATCCACACCTAAATCCTTAAATTCAAAATTCCACTCAACTTATCCTCATCTTAACTCCACCAATCCAAAACCTTGAATCCACCATATCCTTGTAGAAACACTTTACCAAAAGGAATATGATGGTAATCTATCAAGATGTTCACATTTAGATAAGGCCAAACAAACTATCAAAGAGCATCATCACACTCACAAATTGTACACTAGTGCAATGATCCTAGTAAAGCAACTCCATCAAGCATGATACTATTAGAACATCATGACATAATAATTTAGATCAACTACGTTAGACAACCATGCACTTGCCATTTGAAGAAACATAAATAAAGAGTAATCCAAAATGTCAAAAAATCCAAAAGAATAAAAAATCAACAAAATAAAAAATAGTAAAAGAAATCAATTCATCCAATGGTGAAAACTACTTCTTGTAGCACCATGGAAAATTACCATGATGAAAATCTATTGATGGGAGTCATAAGTAAAATCAATCTATGCATACCATTACACTTGGAGGCAAGTCATCTAATCCATTCCATAATACCTATCCCTCCTATCATACCCATCCACCACATCTACATAATCTATTTAGTCACGCCTCATCAATCTTCCCTTTAACCTTAACAAGGATAGGGGCACACAAATTAAATCGTGCTTTAGAAAAATCTTGAAAGTCATCCTTTAGACACACACCATCTAACATCATGTCATTTCCTATAGCACTATCAAACCTTGTATCTTGGATAAAACATGTTATCTCATTATGACAGAATATTTTGTAATCTCCCCTTAAATTCCTCCATCAATCATCTCCTTTCCATTGCATTTAATTCCTCAACCATTCCATCTAAACCGCCTTCATCCTTGTCTTTATGCCTATATTTTCCCTTGCTATTGGTTCCACCATTGAGATGGCAACCAAAAGAAAATTCTTACACAAACATAACTCAAATCTGAAGCATGATCCCTAAAACACTTCTAGGTGCACACACTCCCAATCTAATCAAGCCCCACTCAACATCTCACTTCCATCTAAAAAAATCCACAAGCCTTGTTCCTTATCTTTCTTTAAGCTATGTTTAGTCCTAAATCAACCCAATCATCATCATTGGGATATATTATTCCCAAATATTTATGTTGTTCTCCTTGTTAATAAGACTATCCTCATGTTGTTCTTATCATCGTCATCATCATAATCATAAAAACAATCTATATATTTTCCCTTAACTAGGAGTAAAATCTAATCTCATCCTAAACTATTTATCCTTTTATCTTGACCCACACCCCCATCCAATCCCCCCACCCACTACCTTAGCTTCAACATTGTATAGGGTATTAAATCATGTGTTTTTTAGGGTGTGTGTTTGCTCATGTGTTTATGTTTGATTATTTCTTATAGTCCTAATTCTCCATACAAGACACCATCACAATCACCATCATTATCCATATGTTGGTGTGCCTTGACAACATGCCCATTTGATTACTAGGCTATTTGCAACACATTTATTTTTGTGTCATTCTATATGCAAATAGTGCATTGCCATCATGATACCTTATACTCCTAGTGCATCATATTAGTGCTACAACAAATAATATGTTCTTTACATAATATGCTACTTAGATAACAATCATCATTTTTATCATCTCCACCATCATTTCTCCTTTTAGTCATCCATCAATATCTTTGTTCCTCCTTCTCCCCCTAGGCTTGTTCTAGAGAAGGTTAAAAACTTTCCTAAGGTCTTTGTCCTTTCCTTGGAAGTTGGCCCTATGAAGGAGGACATTATTATCCCTTCTCATCCTATAGAGATGGACTAGATGAATGTGATCTTGGTGTCTTCAATTATGTTTCCCTTGCCTACCTCCCGCAAGCTTTCCTCAGGGGGGTTTGGCGTGAGACTCTTATTTTCTCCATCTACTCCATATTCTTCAAAAAAGGATTAGGGCTTGTTGGTAGTCTGTATAGTTTGTGTTGTCATTGATGTCAAGATATCTATGTTGTTGCATTGATGTCAACCTTAGAGATGCTTTGATTTATTGAATTGTGTTGTCATTAGTAGTCTCATTGATGTCAACCTCTAGTGTTGCCTTGATAAGCATGTGTGTGGTTGAGTTGCTATATTGAAATTGGTTTGGTGGTGATGATAAAGTGTTGTAGATGACGTGTTGGTGTTTTTAGTGCTTGGTTTCCAAGTGATTTTGAGAAAACTTGAATAGAAGAGGAAACAATGTGGTAAAGAGTGCTTAGTATGGTAGAGTAGTGTTCTAGTTCTTCCTCCACATTTCTTCTATATTGAAGATCTACTTATGTGGTTCATATATGTTGATAAGAGGTGTTTAGAGGTGTTGTATCTAGAGTTTCTTTTCCTAGATCATAGTGCAGAGAAAGTTGTGTTCACCAGTGTGTGAATTGTGTATGCAGTGTTGTTTGGGAGAAATGGATTTTCTCCACATTTCTATGCAGTGTAGTTTATTGTCTTGCAAATTTTAGGGTGTTCTTACATTTCTCATATCTATCTTCCATCTAATTTATTCAAATTTTGGTGTTCTGCAAGGTTGGAATCATTAGTTACAATATATGGAAGGTTAACTAGGTGTACAAGATGAATGCGTTCTATAGGTAAAAGTTATTGCAAAGGAATTTGTTGGATTTCAAGGTGTTGATGGAATATTACAAATTGTGTTTTTGTGTTGTCTGTGGTTCACATGGTTCACAAGTTGTCCATGGATAAAATGAAGTGTGTAATTAAATGTTCAATGGTCTTTACACAGGTTCGACTGACCTTGGGTGTTTACACTAATTGTAGAAATGCTTCGGTGTTTGTGGAAGTGTGGCATGGCGTATATGTATGGATTTAGGTCTAAGTTAAGGTGTTATGTGGTCTGCTTTCATTCCTCTCCATTGCAGGAATGCTTAGTGTTGACATAATTTGAATTTGCACAGTTGAGGTGCATAGCTAACCTTGTAAAATATTTTCAAGGTTGAGGACAATATATGTACATGTTGAGTTTATGGAGGATGAGTGTATGAGGTGTGTGTGATGCAAATTGTGATGTGAAGTGTAGTGTGATATTTAATGACTAAGACTACTAAAAGTAGTGAGAAGAAGGTGCCTACATTCTTCAGAGAGAGTGCGAATGTACTAGTGGTGCAGTGGTGGAAATTTTCTGTTTCTCTGAGATATATTTTTGATTGTAACAATCTTATTTCTTCATTTCTATAATTTGGAAGTGAGCCCTTTTTTTTTTGGGTAGTGGTCCCTTCGATAGTGAGCCTATTGTATTCGGTGTTGCAATTACTTTATATTGTGAGCTAATCCTCATCGTGGTTTTTCCCTTCTTATGTTTTCCATGTAAAATTGGTGTTGTTTTGTGTATGGTGTTGATGTGTTGTTATTTCTATTATTTATTTTCATGCTAAATCATTATAACAAATTAAGGGTTAATAAGGATCTGAATGTTAATGAGGGTTTTGATGTTTTAATGAACAACTGATTCACCCCACTCTTAGTTGTCTTGTGCATTCAACAATTGGTATCAAAGCAAGGTTCCTTGGAAGAAAGCTTAATTGCTTGAGGTAGATTTGGGATGGCACACAAGGAGGCTCCTCTATTTGATGGATTAGATTATGTATTCTGGAAGACTAGGATGGAATGTTTCCTTGTCTAGCTAGGGTTTGGAGTTTGGAAATCTATTGAATTTGGATATACTATGCCTGCAAATGGTCCAAGCACTGATGATGAGATCAAGGCCTATGAGAACAAATGGAAATCAAGGTATGCTCTTTTGAGTGTTTTTTCTAATACTGAACTTGTGAAATTTATGAATCTAAAATGTGCTAGTGAGATCTAGAAGAAGCTGGAAAGTATCTATGAAGGAGATGAAAAAGTCAAGAAATCTAAGATGTAGAACCTAAAGATCAAGTTTGAAACCCTACAAATGTTAGAGGATGAATATATTACAATCTATATGCATAAAGTGGATGAAGTTGTCAATTCCATCAGAGGCCTTGGTGGAAAACTTGAAGAAGATGAGGTTGTAAAGAAGGTACTAAGAAATTTGCTTAAACTTACACTCATAAAGTTTTTGGTATTGAAGAAGCTCAAAATTTAAATTTGTATTCTAGAGATCAGTTATTTGGTGCTTTGAATTGAGAGAGTTTGGTCCAAGTGATTCAAAGAATGAGTCTACTTTTAAAATTGGCTTTGAAGCAGAGAAGAATGATGAATTAGATCCGAATGATGTTGATGATGTAGAAGCAAATTTTGTGAGGAGATTGAAAAAGGGCATTAGAAAATATAGAGGTAAATTATCTTTCAAATGTTTCAATTGTGGAAATATTGGTCATTATGCTTCAAGATGTCCTATCAAAGGTTCAAAAGATAAATATAAGGAGAACAAAGGTAAACGAGTTAAGAGAAGTTATTATGTTAAAGAAGATGCCAATATATTTGATGATGAATCTAATTACCCTAATGATGAGGATAATGAATGCTTGTTCATGGCTCTAAATGATGAAACTAATTATGCTAACTCTGAAAGATGTATGAAGGAAGGTGCTCCAAAAATAGGTCATAATATTAAAGGAGAAATGGTGATTGCTTTTTATGTTAGAGAAGAGAAGAATAACTAGATCATTCACAGTGGATTCTCAAATCATATGACAGGTGATATGAGTGTGTTAATCTTGAAAAGTTTGAAGGTGAGTTTAGTTAAGTTTGGTGATGATACATCTGCTAAGATATGTGGAAACGGTTTAATCAATTTTGATGGCAAGCATAATATAAGTGATGTTCTTTATGTTAAGGGTCTTTGACATAACCTTCCGAGTGTAGGAAAAATGCGTAGCAAAGGAATTAACCTTGTATTTTAGGATGATGGTTGTGATATCTGAAAAGGATCCAAAAGTTTGGTTGTTGTAGGAAGGACAAATGGAAATGTTTATCAGCTCAAGGGTGCTAATGGTATGTGATTTATGACTCAAATTAATTAAAGTTGGATATGGCATAGAAGAATGTGTCACATCAATCTTGATAGCCTAGTGACGATTAGTTCAATTCAAGTTATGAGAGATCTACCAAAGATTACAAAGCCTATCAATGTTGTTTGCAAGGAATGTCAGATTGGAAAGCAAGCTAGAAAGAGTTTCAAAGTCAAAGAACAAGAACTCTCTTTGGAGTTGGTGTATATAGGCCTTTGTGGACCTACCAGAATAAGAAGTTTTCAAGGTGACAGGTATTTTATGCTATTAATTGATGATTATTATAGAATGACTTGGGTTAATTTTCTCAAAGAAAAATCATAAGCTCTAGCTAAGTTTAAGGCATTTAAAGCTATGGTTGAAATGGATATAAAAATCAAATGTTTAAAATTTGATAGAAGTGGAGAGTTCACCTCCATTGAGTTTAATAGTTTCTATGAAGTTCAAGGAATACAGAGGCATTTTTCAGCCCCTAGGACTCCTCAGTAGAATGGAGAGGTTGAAAGGAAGAATATGACTATTTAGCAAGCAACAAGAACAATGATGAAAGAGGAAAACCTACCAGAAGTCTACTAGAGAGAAGCAATTCATACTGTAGTCTACATACTTAATAGAGAAAAAGCAAGGATAAACAATTCAAAGACTCCCTGAGTTACGGTATGGAAGGACGCCTACTGTCAAATATTTTAGAGTGTTTGGAAGAAAATGATATATTAAGAGAGATGAAAAATTAGGAAAAATTGATGCAAGATATGATGAAGGTATCTTCCTTAGATATTCTACAAAAAGAAAAGCTTACCAGTGCTACAACAAGAGGTTGAAAAGGAGTTTTGAAAGTTCAAGTGTCAAAGTAGAAAAATAATTACATAAAATTTTAGTGATGATAGATGGATATGAATTAGATAAATCCTATTGCAGAGAAGAAGAAAAAGATAATGGTAAGAAAAATGAACAGGTTGAAGAGGAAGAAGCTCTAGAAAGGATCCCTAAGACTCATAAGTATGTGCAAAAGAATCATTTTGAAGATCAGATCATTGGTGAAAAAATCAGAGGTGTATTGACAAGAAGAAAGGATACTATGACATAAGAACAAGTAAACTTATGTTTACTTTCTAAATTTGAACCTAAAATAGTGGGTGAAGCATGCAAATATGAGTATTGGATCAAGGCTATGGAAGAAAAAATAATACAAATTGAGAAGAATTAGACTTGGAAGTTACTTGTCCCAAGACCAACAAACAAGAATGTGATTGCAACTAAGTGGGTGTTTCCGAATAAATTGAATGAGAATGGAGAAGTTGTTAGGTATAAGGACAGACTTGTGTGTAAAGGCTATTCACAAGTGGAAGGAATATAATTTGAGGAGACATTTGCTCCGATGGTAAGAATGGAAGCTATTAGGATGTTTTTGGCTTTTGCAACAAATAAGGATTTCAAATTATATGAGATGGATGTGAAGTCTGCATTTTTAAATGGTGAGTTGGAAGAAGAAGTTTATATTGAACAACCAGAAGGATTTCAATTATTAGATTATCCTAATATGGTCTACAAATTGAAGAAGGCATTGCATGGATTGAAGCAAGCTCCCAAAGCTTGGTATGCAATATTTGATAGGTATTTGTTGCAACAAGGATTCAATAAAGGTACCATAGATATCAATCTTTATTTTAAGGTTGAAAAATATCAAATATTAATTGTGGTTGTGTATGTTAATGACATAATTTTTGGAGGAAATGAAGTTATGTGCAAGATATTTATAGAACAAATGCAAAATGAGTTTGAAATGTCAATGTTTGGGGAAATGAATTTCTTCCTTGGACTACAAATCAATCAGACAGAAAAAGGTATATTCATTTCACAATCAAAATATGTAAAGGAAATGCTGAAGAAGTTTGGAATGGAAGACTCTAAACTGGTATTCACTCCTATGGTTACTAGTTGCAAGTTGAGTAAGAATGATGAATCTCCTAAGGCTGATAGGAGCAAGGTACAAATCAATGATTAGAAAACTGTTGTATCTAACTATTAGCAAACCAAATATCATTCATGTAGTTTGTCTTGTGGCTAGATTACAAGAATATCCCAAAGAGTCACATGTAGCAGTAGTGAAGAGAATGTTCATATACTTGAAGGGAACTTTCGAACATGGCTTGTGGTATCCAAAGGATACCAATTTCTCTCTAAGTGCTTATATAGATGCAAATTGGGTAGGTTGTGTGGATGAAAAAGAAAGTACAAGTGGTGGTGTATTCTTTCTTGGAAGTAGGTTGGTGTCTTGGCTAAGTAAAAATTAGGATTCAATGTCACTTTCAATTGCAGAAGAAAAATACATTACATATGACAACATTTTGTTGCACATAGGTGTTATAGAAGAAACATACTTTGAAGGATATTAGAGTGATATATGATGAAACTATTTCTATCTTTTGTGATAATACAGGTGCTATCAATATTTTAAAGAATTCAGTAATGCATTCAAGGACAAAGCATATCTCAATCTGGTATCACTTTTTGAGACAGAAAGTTGTAGAGAATGAGGTGAAGCTTGAGTATGTGTATACAAAGGATCAAGTTGTAGATATATTCTTCCTAAAGATAATTTTGAGTATCTCTAGGAGAAGTTAGGGGTTATTACCCCTCCTTTCAACTAGAAGCATAAGGAAATGCATCAGTCCTACGGATTTCAAGATTAATTCCTTGTTCTAGATTGATGTTGGTGGCTACCTCTCAGGGGGAGTAGGTAGTGGAATTGTTGTGCTGGTTGCAATAGTTGTTGGTTGGTGTAGTATGTTGTGTACTCCTAAGGGGGAGTGTGCAAAGAAGTGGAATGTGTAGGTGTGTAGAAAAGGTTTGATGAAAACAAAGCGTAGTAAAATAAAACGAAGTTGTAGAGTGGGTACATGTGTGATTGATGTCAAAGGGGGACTGAAATAACTGAAAAAACTTATGAAGTAAGGGGGAGAAAGATAAAGTTTTGGAAATGATAGATTCTTGTGTAAGGGGGAGCAGTGTGCATTGTTGTGTAGTATGTGTTGGTGATCAAAGTTAAACATTTTTTTGTTGGTGGATTTTCATATCATGTTTTTCCATCAATGACATAGGGGGAGATTGTTGGAAGTATGTATAGTTTGTGTTTTCATTGATGTCAACAAATCTATGTTGTTGCATTGATGCCAACCTTAGAGATGCTTTGATTTGTTGCATTATGTTGTCATTAATAGTCTCACTAGTGTCAAACTCTAGTGTTTCCTTGATAAGCATGTGTGTGGTTGAGTATCTATATTGCAGTTGATTTGGTGGTGATGATAAAGTGTTGTAGATGATGTATTGGTGTTTTTACTTGCTTGGTTTCAGAGTAATTTTGAAAAAAATTGAATAGAGGAGGAAATAGTGTGGTAAAGAGTGCTTAGTATAGTAGAGTAGTGTTTTGGTTCTTGCTCCACATTTCTTCTGCATTGAAGATATGCTTATGAGGTTTGGATATGTTGATTAGACGTGTTCAGAGGTTTTGTATCCAAAGTTTATTATCCTGGATCGTTGTGAAGAGAAAGTTGTGTTCACCAATGTGTGAGCTTTGTAAGTAGTGTTGTCTTGGAGAAATGGTTTTTCTCTACATTTATCTATAGTGCGGTTTCTAGTCTTGTGAATCTGAGGGTGTGCTTACATTTCTCATATGTATCTTTCATATGATTTATTCAAAGTTTGGTGATTCACAAGGTTGGAATGATTAGTTATAGTATGTGGAAGGTTAACTAGGTGTATAGGATGAATTTTTTCTTTAGGTGAAAGTTGTTGTGAAGGAATTTGTTATATTTTAGGGTGTTTATGGAATATTACAAATTGTGTTTGGGTTTTGTGTGTGTTTTACAAGTTGTCCTTGGATAAAAGGAAGTGTGTACTTAAATTTTCAATGGTGTTTACACAGGTTTGGTTGACCTTGGGTGTTTACACTAACTATGGAAATTATTTGGTGTTTGTGGAAGCATGGTGTGGTGTATATGTATGGATTTAGATATGAGTTAAGGTGTGATGTAGTATGCTTTCATTCCTCTCCATTGCGGGAATGCTTAGTGTCGACCTAATTTGAATTTGCAAGGTTGAGGATGATATATATACATGTTGAGTTGATGGACGATGAGTGTATGAAGTGCGTGTGATGTGAAGTGTGAAAGTGTGAAGTGTAGTGCAAGATTGAATGACTAAGACTATTGTAAGAAGTGAGCATAAGGTGTCTACATTCTTCAGAGAGAGTGCAAATGTACTGGTGGTGCAGTAGTGGAACCTTTTTGTTGCTTTGAGATGGATTTCTCATTGTAACAATCTTCTTTCTTCATTTCTATAATCTGGCAGTGAGCCCTTCTTTCTTTTGGGAAATGAGCCCTCTGATAGTGAGCCTATTATATTTGGTGTTGCAATTAATTTATACTGTGAGATAATCCTCACCATGGTTTTTCCCTTCTTGGGTTTTTCACATAAATCTGGTGTTCTTATGTGTATGGTGTTGATGTGTTGTTAGTTATGTTATTTAATTTCATGCTAAATTAGTATAACAAACTAAGGGTTAATAAGAATCTAAATGTTGATGAGGGTTTTGATGTTTTAATGAACTAATTCATCCCCCTCTCAGTTGTCGTGTGCATTCAACAAGGCTGAGAAAGATGACCGATGCAGGGAAAAACTCTAATCTTGGGTATAAATCTGCCAAAGAAGCTAGATAGAGGAACATGTCCAAAGATGTAGCGAATAAGTCAGAGTAATTTGAAGCTTCCAAGATCTAGAAGAACTAAAAAATGTTAATTATCTCCTAGAATGTAAGGGGACTAAATATCCCCCACAAGAACAACATAGTCAAGGACCTCATTAAGGAGTTCAAGCCTGGAATTCTAATCATCCAAGATACCAAAACTAGTGTTGTTGCTTTCAAAAAATTGTGTAAGCATATTTGACCTTATGCTCTTTATATTGTTGTGGATGCAAATAGTGTCTCTGGTGGATTAGTGTAATGTCCCATTTTTCTAAAAAATAGAAGTTACTATTTTTAGTAAACCTACTTTCCAAAATTTCCAATCGAGACCTGTAGATAAATTGGGTAATTAAGATTTTTAAGAAAAAATTACTAAATTAATTTTGGGGGATAAATTAATATTTATTTTAATTTTATTCTCATGGGTCCAAATGGGGTGTTGGAAATTGGGAGGACTTATTTTGGATAAATTTTGGCAAATTATGTTGCAAGACTTCAACCGAGACATGGTAGTTTGAATGAGAGTGGAAGAAATCATTTAAGGAAACTTGGAATTGAGGTTACAAGAACTCCATACAAAAGGGAATCTCCCCTTGGTCGTAATTTTTGGGTCTTTAACTTGGAAATTGGATATTTTTCAATAAAACATGAATTTGGGCTTCATTTTGGAGGATTCTTATTGTATATTTTGGTTGAGCATTTGCTCTTCTTTAGAGGCCAATAAACCAATGAAGAAAGATTCTCCAAGGATGATAAACCAAGGATATTGAGGCTCAAAGACAATGGTTCTGAGGGTATCTAGGTGCAATTTCATCCAGATATTTCCATTG
Source organism: Sequoia sempervirens (assembly GCA_007258455.2). Lineage (NCBI taxonomy): Eukaryota > Viridiplantae > Streptophyta > Pinopsida > Cupressales > Cupressaceae > Sequoia > Sequoia sempervirens. The sequence continues at coordinate 18,829 of VDFB02036687.1, forward strand.
TGTTGAATGCTCTTCAGTTTGGTAACTTGTCTTTAGTTTATTTGTTGGGTTTATTCCAATTTGAGTGTGTTTTGGATTTTAGTTTGGGTGGCTATTGTATACAAAAAATATATTTGTATTGGAGGTATTTATCTCATTTATTTTTCTACCCAAATCAGTGGTCTTTCAGTTTGGAGTGTGTGTTGGAGCTCTTAGATTTTGGATTTGGATCCAGTTTAGTGTGCATCTTCCAGATTTTGGTTTTCTATTGTAGATGATGCTTTAGCATCATATTTAGATTCTAGTTAAGAATTTTATTGATGTATCTTGTTGTACTTGATCACCGATGTGAAGTTTGGTGAGTTGGGTGGAGTTGGCTTCCGTTTCAATGTTTGTTTGGCCATTATGTTAGAGGTCTTTAATGTGACTTGATGCTGCTGTTCATGGATGTCATCTGCTATATGTGATAGTAAATTTTTTATAAATCCATGAAGTTATCAATGATAAATCATTCTACATCAGTTACTCACTACCTGATTTCCATTTAATGCATTTTGGAGTTGTTTTCAGAATACTCGATTTACTTATTTATAAAATTGATAAAAATAAAATCCCAATAAGTTTATTTGGTAAAATTCATGAATTTTTCTAGATTTTTTTTAAATATTTGAGGGGTATCACAAGTTTCAATCAAATTTGAGTTTTTTTTTTAAATTGGGACATTATAGTGGTAGTAGAGTTGTGATCTTGCTAGCCTGTAGGGTAAATTAAGTTATTGGATGATTGATGTGAATCATGGGTTTCTTTGAATCAATGTTTAAGAGTGGGAGCCTAATACAATCAGACAATGAAATAGAGGTTTCCAAATGGTATAAATAGTACAAATTTCTAATAGAAGATGAAAATAAGTTGTATCGTAGAAAATTGGACCCTCTTGAGAAAAGAGACAATTTCACGCATAATTAGACCCACGTTTGAGTCCCTTCACATCATTTCCCTTCAAAACAACATTTATAGGCCCCTTAGACCCATTAATTTTGATCTAGAGGCCCGTTTTACCTAAGAAATCACATAAAACCTGACAAACAACATTTAATTACATCATACCCCAACAACCCACCTTCAAACAAAAGTAGTGGGACCCATTCTCCACCTTGGGTGAATGAGTCCCCTCTAGTGGGACCCATTCGCCAAGGGTGGCGAATGAGTCCCCTCTAGTGGGACCCATTCACCAAGGGTGGAGAATGGGTCCCCTTTGAGGGAAAATTCAAAATTAAGCTGGAATTTAATCAATTTAACTTCTATTTCCGGTAAATGTCGGCCTCTTAGGTCTAATTAATGGGAAAATAAGGTGTTGTTTCTTATAAATACTCATTTTAAGTCATTTCACACATCTTTTCATCATCTTTTTTATCATCTCTCAAGAGCAATTTTAGAGTAAAGTCTTCCACAACAAGTTTCATTAGCAAAAGTGGAAGTTTTAGGGCAGCAAACTAGGGTTTTTGCAGGTCTTGAAGCTCACTTCTCTTGTCAAGATTTAACATTGCAAAGGGTTGATGATAGATTCCTATGGTGAATCATGAAGAAATCTAGGGTGAAGAGGTGCAACTAGCCACCAAATCATGCCTAAGGACTTGGTTTCCTATTGATTCCATCTTCTATTTTCACTCTATATTCATATTAAGGTGTGCATCTTGTTTGTTTATCATTTACATGTCATTTCATTCCTATTTTGCATGTGTTGTAAGGTTTCTAGGGTTGAGATCTTGCATCATATAGATCATCTTTACATGTTTTCTTCTAGATCAATAGAATAGGGTTTTTGTTATGATTCAGACTTTCCTAGTCTTTAACACATTTAACGCTAGGGTTTACTCAAATTTTTCTCTATTCAAGGTTTAATTACCAAACTAGGGGTTTGACTAAGGCAAACCCCCCATTAGACAAACATTTTCAAGCTGTTTTGCAAGAATTTTTTGAGATTCAAGATCGTGTACCCATCAAAAATTGGTGTATAGGTGTCAAGTTGCAGAACAAAATTTTGAAGTTGTAGAAATTCTAAGGTGGACTGATTCATCATGCTTGGTGAATGAGTCCCTCTTGAGGTGCAAAACTGAGTCAGATTCAGATCTAGGTTCCCGACTGTCAGAAAACATATTATGTGTAGAAAAGCCCTGACCTGGGACTGATTTACCCAAGGTGGCAAATTAGTCCTAGTTAGCCTAAAGTCAAGTTTCATTAGTTTTCCAGATTTTTCTTCAGTCATCTATAGTTTTCCAGGTGCACATATTCTAAGAAACATCTTTCTAATTGGGTTACTATTCACCATGCTTGGTCTTTGTCATGATTTTTGCCTCACAAGGTGCAAAACTGAGTCAGATTCAGATCCAGGTTCTCGACTGTCAGAAAACAGATTATGTGTAGAAAAGTCCTGACCTGGGACTGATTTACCCAAGGTGGCAAATGAGTCCTAGTTAGCCTAAAGTCAAGTTTCATTAGTTTTCCAGATTTTTCTTCAGTCATCTATAGTTTTCCAGGTGCACATATTCTAAGAAACAACTTTCTAGCTGGGTTAATTTGCATTTGCATTCATTCTTTCATGCTTTTTGCATATCACAACATGTTTTCAAGCATAGCTTTAATTTCACTTTTGCATTCATTTTCATTCATTTAGATCATTCAATTGCATTTAGTTAATTTAATTTAGGTTAGACAACATCACACATAACATTATTTGAATGAACTAGTTAGCATTTTTGGCCTAATTCTTTCCTTTTAGGTGAAAAACCCTAGAAGAGTTAGAGAAGTTCTAAGATCCATAAATCTATGGTTATAAGTCTTACATTTTTTTAGTATTTAGAAGTCAAAGGAAGAACTATGCCCCATGATAAGATGATCATCAAATTCTTTGAGGAGTTTCAAAGTTTTTCTAAAGATTTCAAGACTAAAGAATCATTTTATGAGTTCTTTATATGGGCTAGAGAGGAGGAAGAAATAGAGCAAGGGGAACAATTTAATTCAAAAGTCATCAAGGAAGAAATGAAGGAGCAAAGAGTTGAACCAAAAGAATAGATTAAAGTTGAGATTCAAGACATCTTTGATCCAAAAAAGGAGAAAGAACAAAAAGATTTCATCCATTAGATAGGAGGTAAAAATCTCTTGGTTGAAAATATCAATTCAAATTATGATAATCATATATTTTAGTCTAACATTGTTGAAGAACAAGATGGAAATTTTTTTTTGCAAGAAAAGAGGGAACATGGAGATGGACAAATTGTCCTTTCAAAAGTTTCAATAGAAAAGCTTGATAATTCTAGAAATGAAGACAAAATTATTGCTTTAAATGGTTCTAAGTTGGAGTCTTGGAGGCACACAAATGAAAAGATTGAGATTATCTCAACAATATCTCTCATGGAAAAGAGGGATGAGAATATTATTTCTAGCACTAGAGAGTAGCACAACGAAAGCATGGTACAATATCTAGAACCTCTACAACCACATTAGAGGTTGGTTTCTCAATTGGTACCACAAGGTCTAATAAAGGCTCTCAAATTTTAGAATTATTACCTCTTCCCATTCCTTTGCAAAAAAATATTATCAAGGAGAGCATGCAAGAATTGGTGATAGAATTTGGAACACAATGTGCAATATAAGTTATGTAGTGAAACATAGAAAAATAGGGTTTAACCAAAATGGATGGGAAATGGTGTGTGTGGGACTATATTTCTATTAATTTCATTAGGAAATGAGATCCCCAAAGGTAGGATTGAATTTCAACCCTAGATGAATCAACCCTATTGGAGATCTTGCAAATTTCCTTATGATAGAGGACGGGGTAAAATCTTCCTAAACAACACTTTTGGGAAATAAACTAAAAATAGTAAATGAACTCAATTATGCAATGTAAGTCTAGAATTATGTGTTCAAAGCACAACTCTAACAGAAATAACAAAATTTTAGCATATTTGAGAAAGGTAAGACATTATTTACCTGTCACCAAAAGTGGTTGCTGAGCGTCTAGAAATGACGAATAAGTCCTTGTATAATTTTTTTTTCAATTTTTGGGGTCCTCTGGAGATAGATCTAAGATTCCTTTTCCCATAGGTTTCACTACTAAAAATTCAGAAATGAATTCGAGATATGAGTTTCCGTGGCCTTGACAAATTTGCAACTTTGAAAACTTTTCACTTTTGAGATCTTCAATTTCAATCCTTCTTCACCTATGAACCTACACATACACAAAGAGGAGAAAACTGTTTTTTTTTTTTGTGGATAAGGGTTTTCCTTGGTCAAACCCTAGCTTGGTAATTAAACCTTGAAATGAAATAATAAAATGTAAGGAATGATAAATGAAAAATGCTATGTTGCAACTCACCAAATCCTTGAATGGAGATCCTTAGAGGATTGAATTCTAACACATATTTGTAAAGTATTGATCTTGCATGAAATGGCTTGATTGATGATGGATCTTGATGCTTGAAACTTGAAATCTACATCACAATGTTAGCCCCAAAAACATGCATGAATGCAAATAAATTTGACATGATGATCTTGATCTTAATTGCTGCTGTAGATGACTAATAAATCCACTCTTCAATGCTCTTGAAAATAATATTTTCTCTTGTGAAAGTTTTCTTAATGCTAGATGTCTTGAATTGATAAAAAGACTAGGCATTTATAGGTATTTTTCTAATTTCTTGAAAATTAAAACTCAAAAGTCGACAATTGCAACTTGAATTGGGATAATTAAAATATCGTCAAAAACATATTTTAAATTGGGTTCCAGAATCTAAAGGGGACCCATTCTCCTTTGGGCGAATAGGTCCTAGGACCTAAATCTAGGACACACAATTTCCAAGGTTTTTAATTTGATGTTTACAATTATTTAATACAGGTTCCCCTTTCCAAAAATGAAATTAATTAGGATTTCAAATGCATAATTGGGTCAATTATAGGCTTAATTAAGTCCAATTAATTAAGGGGAGACAAACATAGTGAGAAAATATAAAGGCATACATTTTCTGTCACTACATTTAGCCCCCACTTTAGTGAGTATGAACTTGCGCTTAGACTCAAACTAAAGTAGACAAATATATTTCAAGAGGGGTCCAAGTGCACAAATTTTGATGGGATAGGATGACAAAGATCAAGGAGGTTTCACAAGCCCCTAGGATCAAGATCCCATGGAAAACCAAGATAAGCACAAAGGGACACACACAACATGTGTAAGATATAAGCAACAAGACAAGATACACAATCATACAATGCCAAAATTAATGCAATAAGGAAAGAAAGATGGACTAGCAAGTTGTATTATGCTACACCCATAAAATACACTCATAAGGACGTAAAATCACTTATGAAACACGTGAATCCAAAGGCGAGAAAGTTGTGTTATTGTAGTGCCCTGGTGTAGCTCACCTTGTCAGTAAAGCCAAATTGGTTGGTTATTATTGTCTAGTATTTGGTTTATTCTATTTGAAATTGTTTGATTGATAAATGTTAGTTTGATTATTTGTGTATTAGAATAAAATATTAAATTAATAAAAGTATTCAGATCTAGTAAATATGAGACATGTAACTATAGTTTATAATAAATAAATTGCTTTGCAATGCTATAGTCAATAAATAAATATAAATATATTGTAGATAATCACAATCATAATAAAATATTAAAATAAATAAAAATTGCAAACTGAGCAATTATAGGTGATAAATGGCAATTAGTGAGAAACGACTATTAAATTCTGAAGATAAACAATCATGAACTAAATATAGTATGTGCATGTAATAGTTTAAAAAAAAAAGGAAACAAAATGCTTTTGAAGATTCTGGGTAACTGAAATAAAACAGTCCATAATGGGGGATTCCTCTTTTTCTTCTCTTGACCATCACTACCGCCGTTTGGGTAGGTCTGGGGAGAGGCACTCGTATCAGTTAGAGCAAAGTATTGGGTATGATACACTCATTACACAGTGGGAAATCGAGGTGAGGACATGCACCTTCACTCTCTGGATGAAGCTACCACCAACGAGGATTCACTGTAGAACGATGAGTGGTGGACTCCATTGTTTGTGCAAAGTCGAAAGGTAAGTAAGTAAAGTTATCCCCTTGCTTGAATAAAAAAATTTAGATACCTGTTTAACTCTCCTCTTTTAATGTCTAAGCGGTGGCCTTAGGAAAACCAAAATTCCTTTGATGCATTTGAGTGCCCTTTCGGGTGGTGTATTTCTGTTAGAAAGTGAATTTTAAAGCAGGTTGACTCGAATATAAGCCTTTTATCAAATTTATGTTTCGTGTCTTCCTTGCTAAGCCTTGTTTCCTCTTGAGAGTAATATTTGAATCATTCAAGAATTATTGTATTCCTTTGCCAAGCCGACTTGATGCATTCCTTCATATTTTAACCGGTCGATCAACACCCAACTCGAAATGCATGCTCAGTTGGTCTATGAAGCAGGGAAAGAGCAAGTCCATAGCATGTCAAACACTTCGTGTGCCTTGTTTGCACCTACAAATTTTGCATGCATGTCGATGAAGACACTCACAAATATTGTGATGGAATGGCCACTGCAAAGTGTTATGTCCTTCACAAAAATAATGCACAAAATTCATGTAATGCCCCTGCAGCCAGTCTATTGGCAGTCTCCCCATTCTTTGTTTCCTTGCAAGCCTGCTTGGTATTATCGATGTTGCTCTTCTTTAGTTATCTCTTGGTTCTCAGATCGTGGAGCTACCTTGGGATGCCTGATTTTCCTCCATTTACCGTAGTTTTGGGTTTTTGTTTCACTTCCTCTTTTTCAGCATCGACATTAAATGAGTATGTAACATCAGTGTAAACTTTGGAGCTAACCCCAGTGCAATTCAGACCTCTTTATTCTAAACAATCTCTTTGATTCTGTTGACAATCTATCATCATGACAAAACATTGAAATAAAATATTGTCACTGTTTAATAACCTCCTTGATCCCATTAGCAACTTGTCACAGCTGCCGCGCTTGAACATGGTAGGCTGTGTAGATTTAAATAAGCCCTTGATTCCTTTGGCTACCTGTCACAACTGCAACAATCGAACATAGGAGGGGGTGGACATTTGAATAAGCTCCCTGATTCCTTTTGTAACCTGTTGCAATGGCAACGCTTGAACATGGTAGGGTGTATAGATTTAAATAATTCCTCTGTCATTCATCCTCGAGGGATGCGCATGCCTTGTTTCAAAAATTTCATCATGGGAAAGCAGGGAGGCTGTTTAAGCACGGCCTATTTTCAGATTGAATCATTTAGCATCACCAATAATCTCCTCAAGAGCGTTGTCACTGTTTTAAAAGTTGAAATATGTTCACATCTCTTAAAAAAAAAAATTCTTTTGATGATAGATCTAGTTTGCAATGTGACTATCAGAAAATTTTCGAAGGTTCTTAACAGAGCTAAAATAGTTTCTCCAAGGGATGAGTTCAGTAAAGCCAATGCTAGAGTCAACTTCTCACTATGAAGGCAGATTATACTTATCGCCTCAAACCATAGTTTACACCCTATGACCTCTACCTTTCCATCTTCTATATTTATTCCACGCATGGTTCCTTTGGATTCAATATTATACTCATAGCGTTTACCTTTCCATCCTTAGTGTTACATGGCATCAACGTCTTCCATCATTCCCAACCGATGGTTATGAATGTAATCGTTATTAGGTTCCTATCCTTGCGGTGTTCCTTCTTACTGTATGGTCCCATGGGGGGGCTTGGGCTTCTATTTTATGGAGCAGGAGGTCCCATGGGAAAAAAATTTGTGCTACGGGATTAATTGGAATCTTTTCCAGAAAAATAGGAGCCCCTACCTTTTAGAAATGAATCTTTCAGCTGGTGAAATTGGGGTGGGGCTAGAAATTGCCCCTACAGCTTAGGAGTTTTTTATGCCACTTGTCTCTCATCTAAAATTTTAAATTCTTATTAGAAAATAAAAATGAGAGAATTTTGATTTATTTATTATTTTTTATCAAAGCACTAAGTTCATTCCTGAAATTTTGGAGCTTGAAATTTTAAGCAGAATTGTAAAATTAAATCCATGGGACCAAGAACTTTAAAATATTCCTAAAAAAACTAAGCAGCATACGCTGAGATTTTCAAGGAAGCCCCCCTCCATGGGACCATACCCTTAGCTATTGAAACTCCCTAGTGCACACGTTATTGTCTATAATTTGATCATGTAAGGTGTTGTAATTTGTTGAAAACTGAACTATAGATGATGCGACACTTCCCCTGTTATTATGTTTAGATAAAAGTTTCGTTATTTCAACCTTACCTCACGACCTCATTTGCACTTCGTCTTCTCTAGATAAATAATATTATGCGATGATGTTTTCTTTTAGTTATTGGGAGGATATTGCTTGACATAGCAGATTTTAATGGTGTTCAATTGTGTAAAAACCGTAACTTTTCTATAGGTTCGCCATTTGTAACTGATTGAGTTTATTAGATAAATGTATTGGAAAATTAAATTAGAAACAAATTAGGAGAATTGATTGTATGAATATTTACATTTATATATTCTTGTAAAGGTATGATTATATATATATGTAAATTATGAAAGATTTAGGAATACCTGTTAAATAAAGGAGATATGTATTTGGATAGTTTATTGTTAGAATGGGTAATTAACGATGTTTGTAGTTAAAAGTAAATTTGATATAAATAGATAGCTTATTTAACTTAAGCAGTCTTAATTTAATGATTGGATGGCTTAGTATTAATTAAATCGAGGTAGGTATTAGATTTTAAATAAGAGGTTTTTTTTTACATACAAATTCTAGTACCAAGAAGTGCCACCGTATCTAGGAAAAGACTAGGTAAAATACAATTGAATATTGGGGTGTCGTGTAAAGACGTTTGAACTATTCTTAACTGATGTCTTATATTCCAATGTTAAGTTCGAGATCAGAAGTATGGTTTATTATATAGGTGCATACTAAGATAATGGAAGCGATTTAAATTTCTTTAACTAGAATTTATTTCTTAATGTTCTCTAATAAATGCATTGTAGATATGATCAAAGGATAAAATTGTCTATTGCTTGTGGTCTTATTGTGTGGTAGATGTTCCATCAAGTAACTTGAGTGGTCTATATTAATTAGTATTTTGAATTGGGGAGAATGTTATGATTGTAATTTATTGTTTGTTGATTGAACATTGGTTATTGTTCAAAAGATGTATTGTTGGATATTTGGAGTGTATATATCTGGAATGCAAGGATTTGAATGTAATGTAAGCCAATGGATGAGTATCTTGTGTGGAGAAAATAGAGGTCTCTCTGGGATACTCTGTTGGTTTTTTTTCTATGGTTGTCTCGATTGTTTGTTATTGAGGTAGATTTGAGGAAGTTCTGGTGTGATATTGTTGTCTTCTAGAGGTTAGAGAGGACATGGGTTCTTCTTGCATGAGTTGGTATGGGGGCCGACAACTTAGGAGGATTTCCTTGGGTAACCCATATCAAGTCTAATGTAATTATTTGAGTTTTATGTTACTTCACCTAAAATCAAGTGGTTTTATGATTTTGTTACTTTGATGATGGTTGAACTTAACACTTGGTTTGTGTTTATGTGGCTTGAGCCTTGCAATTGAATGTGGTTTTCATTACTCTGAAGCTCATTCTAGCATGAGATGGTGCATGCCTCACCTGATGCAGTTATTTGTTGGATTTGGTTTCTTGTGCAAGTTGGCGTGCCATTTTTGATGTGTTGTTAGTTGGGGGAGTGGCTCTTAGTGGGGGCCGATGCCCAAAGTGGCTGGTCCAGGATAACCCATTGTGATTTTAATCAAATGATAACTTAACTAATTAATTACAGGGTTTGGGTAGTTTCACACATTAATTTAGATAATGTAGCCTCACTCATGGGACCAAGTGCTTGTTTAGGCTTGGGATGAGTGGGAAGGCTTGGGATGGCAAGATCAACTACATTGCCTCTGTATAGTAATTTTGCAAGGTATGTTGATCTCACATAGTGAGCATGGGGGTCCGACGGCTAGTAGAGGTTACCAGGATAACCCACGATGGGGGCTAGTAGCCTAGGAAGGTTATGCCAAGGTAACCCATGGCTACCCATTTGATGCCACTCCACTCTTTAACAACCTTGTTTTTTTTGTTCCCCTCTTATTGTTTTTGAGCCTCTAGAAGAGGTTGATGTCATGTGTTCGTTGATGCTTTGTAATGATGTCTTATATTGGTTATTTCATATGTTGGTCACATCTTGGATTAGTTATTTCATGTTATGAATGTTATCTTGTTGTTCTTGTTGTGAAGTCTTGTAGTTCCTTGTTTCTTTTGATGGTATTCATTGAGGTCCTTCTTGTCTTCTCCTAGCACGGTGGGTGGGCCTTCAGGTCCACGCGGTCAGGTGGAATGTGCTATGTACCCCATTGGGTCCGTAGCTGAAGATCACGGTGTGCGGTATTGTACCATTTTCAAGACTCCTGAGTTGTACTAGAGTTGGTTCCAGCCTTTGAGCTTTGTATTCATACATATCATTTGTATTACTTCATGATATTTTACTATTCCTAGTTCATGATGGGAAGCAACTTTGTATTTATGTAATCTTGAAACAATGTATCTTCATGTTGTAAATGTATTGTCCTTGTTCATGTTATTTTTCTTGTGGTTAATGGATGATGCTTATCATTCTTGTGGTATAATGATGTTGATACTAAAAGTAATGTAGTCATGTAACCCTAAGGGACTTGGTAATAAGTTGTACATGTATAATTCCATTTCAAGTGGTTGAATGATAATATCATGTTGCATGTTTGTTATTGTATATGTACAATTGTATTTCATGTAATTTATGTTAATGCACAAATTATGTTTGTTTACTTTAAAAAAAATTGTGCCATAAATATTGGATATGTTAGTTTCCTTTGGGGTTGGGTTGTGGGGCATTACAGTTATGCTTGGTGGCCATGAAAAATATGCTCGCAAGGGCTAGTGCAATCCGATATACACTAGGTGATCCCCCAAGAAAAATATGAGAAACACATACTAGTTCTACAAGGTGTGATCCCACAAAACAAGTGGTGATGAGAAAGTCATGTTAAGTCTACAGGCTCGCATATATTATCCATACCAAAAGTTATACCTCCTGATAACTTTGATAAGGTGCCACAACAAAAGAGGTTCCACAAGGCTAGCAAGTTGTGTTATGCTAGACACACATGAACAACAAAAAGGATCCATTGGAAACCAAGTTGTGTTATGCATGGTGACCATGGAATTTTTTTAAATAAAATAGGATAAGGTAGTCACAGGGACTTTTCTTAGTTCATGAAAGGTCTCACCTTAGGGAAAATCGTGTTTAATGTCACCAAGAGAGGACTTAGTTGAGGATAAAATATTCAAAACTTAGGGAATGCAAGCCATAGCATTACCACTAAGAGGAATGCCATATGCCAAGAAATGTCACACTCTTGAATGACATCAAACCCAATGTCACCACTAGGAAGACACATGAATTGAGAAGAGCACACTTTGAATAAAAAGTTCAAATTCCTAGGAGATGTATGTTATCATCACTAAGAATGGGACATGCAAGCAATGAATGGGGGATAATATCCCCCCCACTTAAAATGTCAACATACTTTCTATGTTGTTATTTTAAGTAGAAAGAGAGGAAGAGGGGATCCTTGGAAATAATGCACACCATAAAAAAATAGTTATCCTTGCCCCCCAATCATAGAGACAAAGGAAACCACCAAGAAATATCAAGTTGCTACCAATAGAAATATGGTTTCATCTAAAATTGTACCACCATGAATGACAATGAGCAAGGCACATAAAGCTAATAATTCCACATAGTGATGAGCAACATGATAGGATGAAAATCATTATAAATTAGAGGAAGTAGGTGCATCAACACAAGGAAGAGCACCATAATCCCTAAGATGTTGATCTTTTTTACTCAAAGCCTTACATTCATTAGTAGAATGACCATGAACTCAATGATATGAAAAAAATGAACTTTTGTTGTAAAATTTCTTTTGTGTTCTTAGAGGGAGAGATATCAAGTGAGCTTGGAGAAGCCTTGACAAGGTATCCTCTTGATCAATAGTAGAAGGCATTCCTTTTTTTTGTGAGAAATATATTTATTTATTAGTAAAAGGTGTCATGCATACACAAGAATCTTTAGATTGTAATATTTTGTACTCTCCCTTAAAGGAGGGTGTAAAATATAATGAACCCCAATAATCACTAAGACATGTGTTTAAAGATGAAGTAATATTTGTCCTAGGAGTGTTTTGTGTGATGAAGTTGATATTAAGTGAAGGTTTCTTTGATGATTTCATTTCTTTCGAAGGACAATAACCAATACCTTGCGTTTGTTCTTGTGTGGAAGGATCTATAGGGACACATATACCTTGTTCTCTAGCACCACATCCTTTTCCATTATAACCAAGTTGTTTCAAAAGTTCGTAACCTCTTCCATAAATTTTTTCCATTTCTTTTGGATTTGGTGGCTTCTCATGATCACACTCATTATATGTGGATGTATAATTTGTGTTTTCCTCTTCTTTTCTAAAATTTATGGACTCACATTATTTTGATGAGTCATCTTTTGTGGATATTATGTTAGCTTTTTTCTCTTTTCTTGGTTTTTGTGTAATCCTATATTCTCTCATGAATATAGGTGTAAAATCCAATGAACCCCATTCATAATCCAATAGTTTTGTGATTGATTTCTCTTTTTCTTCTTCTTGCACAGGTTCAATTTTTGTGGTTGGTGTCAATGTTGTAAGAGGATTTGTCATTCCAATTTTAGTTTGCAAATAATTTTATGATTGTAGGTCAACTTTGATTGTGCAAAACTTTTTGTTATAAACATACTTCACTAGACGATGTAACCTTGAAGGCACCACATTCATTGCATGAATCTAAGGTCTACCTAGGAGAAGATTATATGAGAGTTCATTAGGCATAAGATGAATATGGGTTTGCAATGTAACCTTTGCAATTATCATAGGTAATGTTATCACATCAAGAGGTTGCTTTCCCACATTATCAAACCCACAGATAGACAAGGAATCATATTCAATTTTAGTCTTATCCACTCCAATCTTACCCAAAGGGTTTAAACCACACACATTAAGGGCTGAACCATTGTCAATGGGAGTTATTTTTATTCCATGTCCATTAATAACAACCAATATCTTCAAGGCCTCATTTTTTTTTGCTCTTCTAATGGAGGTAACTCATCTTGATGAAAGGTAATGTCTAAGTTGACCGAGTTCATACCTTGAATTAAGGCTGTTACATCATTTGGTTACACACTAGGAGGAATACAAACTTGTTTTAAGGAATTTTGAAGCATTCTATGATAATTAGGCGATGCTTGAATAAGGTCCCATAAAGAAATCTTAGTAGGAGCATTGTGAAGTTGTTCTACAAGGTCATATTACTTTCCATTGTGTAAAGGAAAATGAGGAGCACTAGGAAAGATAGGTTGAGGTAATGGTAATGAAGTATGTATGGTTTTTGGTTGCCTATTGTTCCTTGTGTTATATGTACATGAGCAACGATATGATAACTAGGTTGCTATGAAATATTGTTACTAGTAAGTTGTCTTGCGAAATTCGAGATAGATCCTGGAGGTAATGACTTATGTTGAGGTGGTATTATGATAAGAAGTGGCTTAGGAGATGACTTGGGAGGTCCAATAATTAGAGGGATATTAGGGGGTCCAAGAACTAGAAGAGACTTGGGAGGTCTAATAATCAAGGGAGATCTAATGTTTAGAACCTCAACAAACTTATCCTCATTTTGATAATCTTCTAGTGAGGGGAATTCTAATGTCACCTTATCATCTTCATCTAAGGAAGCCAAATTAATATTTTTTGAAATACATGTATCAATGTTATCATCCGCTTGCACCATGATATATCCCCTAGTAGGATATTTTTTAGGAGAGAAGCAAACAATATTTTCATGACATTCAATGGTTGAATCTTTTAAGATAACTTCATCACATGTAGGGGAGGCATGTAGAGAAGAACAACCATGATTTTCTTGCTTACCAATGATTACATCCTTTTTTTCAATTATATCTCCCCAAGTAGGAGAGGTAGAGGAAGATAAAAAAATAGGATTGTAATGGCTCTCAATGATTGGATCTTCAAACACTAAAATATCCTCTTCACAAATGGGAGATATATTGGAAGAAGAACACATGTAATTGTCATGATTGTCCATGATTGCATCCTCTTTCACTAAAAAATTCTCACAAGTGGAAGAGATATTGGGAGATTAATGGAGACTAGGTAAATTGACATTAAGAAATGTGTCAATGATCTGATTTTATTGTGTCATAATTTCTTCCCAAGTGGGAGAAGTAGATGGAGAGGGACAAACAAGATTTTCATGATTCTTAATGACTGTATCTTCTTTCACTAAGATACCTTCATCACCGGTAGGAGAGGTATCAAGAGAAGAACAATTATAGTTTTCATGATTATCCATGCTTGTATCCTCTTGTATCAAAACATCCTAAAAAATGGGAGAGGTAGTAGGGGTTGAGTGAAGGATAGGTAAGGTGATATTAAGAAATGTGTCAATGGTTTGGTTCTCTTGCACTAAGATATTCTCATAACTAGGAAAGATAGTGGGAGGATGGATAAAATGTTTCTTAATGATCTCATTTCTTTACCCTAAATTGTATTCATAAGAAGGGATGTTGTACTTATGCAATCCATTCTTAACCATGTCAAAAAAACATCTTTGAAAAGGAAACAAGCTAACATGAAAAGTAATCTATCCAACTTATGTAATGATTCAAGAAATGTAACCAATTGTCCTACAAATCTAATGATTTTCAATACTGAAATAAATTTGGAGTGATTTAAAATGGCTAAACTAAATGGATGATTAGACCTAATGCATAGAACAAAAATTCTTGAAAATTGACAGACTGAAACAATAGTTTACCAATGGATTTGGGAAGTGCAAAGGACTACAAAAATGCCTAGAAAAGTTGGTTTTGATGTGCCCTCAAGGACTCATTCAGCCAAGGGAAAATGGGTCCTTGTACAAGATTTTTAAAAATAAAAAATGAAAATTCTGAGTTATTGTTTGTGTTCTTTGTTCCAGATTACAAATTGTGGTTTCTATGACAATTTTTTTCAGATTTTGGTGTCTAAATGCAAGAGAAATAAAGGGAAAAAAGTGAATGAAGATGAAACTTTTTTAATGCAATTTTAACTAAGTTTTCTAATGTTAATGATTGAAAGTATAGTAATAAGCAAGTAGTATGCAAAATCAATGTAATATGTATGCAATTTTTTTGGATTTTTCAAATTTTAAATAATGCAAAATTCCAATTTAAAACCCTCGATGAAATACAAACTAATGAAAATTTTGACAAACCTAGATGAAATACAAAATAATGCAATGTAAATCCTAGATCTAGGGTTTGAATGAACTCCAATTTCATAATTTTAGATGTACAATGTCTAGTTCACCAAAATGAAAGATAGAAAAATAGGGTTTAACCAAAATGGATGGGAAATGGTGAGTGTGGGCCTATATTTATATTAATTTCATTAGGAAATGAGATCCCCAAAGGTAGGATTGAATTTCAACCCTAGGTGACTCAACCCTATTGGAGACCTTGCAATTTTCCTTATGATAGAGGATGTAACACCCATCGTGCAAACCCCAAAGGACAACACAATGCACACATTTAAAAAAAAATAAAAAAAATACAAAGTAAACATATAATGAACCATTAATCATAATCACATTATATGATAACATCATCAACATCAAGTCCTTTAGGGCACATGAGGTCACATCGCATAAAAAAAACTCATAACGAAAGATTACAGATAAACTAATTAGCTTAACTAATCTTTATATCCATCATAGACATTAAAATAACCATTTACAAAAGATAACATACATATATCCATAAGCATAAGTATAAATACATCACATAATATAAGCCATAATAAGTATTATAAATCATGAATGGTTACAAGGGTGCATATACATAATCTTTTAATACATTACATGTTCAAAATACATGAGATACAATAAAACCTCCCATACATGTGGGATAGATACATAATACAAAGAATGTTAGAAATACAAGATGAATATCTGGTACAAGCTCCATCTGAAGAATATTGTGAAGAACAAACGTTGATGGGGAACCCAATAGGTGCGGAGCACGTTCCACCCGACCATGTGGAATTTAAAAAAAAAAACCAACCCCCATGCTCAGAGGTGACAAGGAAGTAACCACGACCAAGAATGCCACAAGACTAACTCCAACAAAGAAAATCATAGTAACAAAACTCCAAAAGCAACAATATAGATTACATAGATCATAAACGACAACAACCAAGATCCAATCATAATATACACAAAGCCATAAAACACATCATAAATAAACCAAGGAAATAACCATTAACCACTTGCAAAGAAAATCCAAAATAACAATCATAACATGCTTCCAGAGGAAACTAAGAAAACAAGCATAAGGGAAACAAGTGGAGAGTGTCATTGCATAGCCTACATGGGTTATCCTGGCCCTTCCTCCAACATGAGGTGTTAGCCCCCATCTATGGTTATCCTAGCCCTTCCTCCTACTTGAGGTGCCGATCCCATAGGGTGACTCATGCGGAGCCGTTAACCTCTCCTGAGGACGAGGTAGCGACTTACCCAACCACGGCCTTCTTAGTCTACCATTAGTCTGTGATAGCCCTAATGGATAAACGAGGTATCCAAGATTATCTTATATGTTATTACTACCCATCCCCCTAAGTTCTATTATAAGGTTTTCACTTGTTAATCTAACTCTTACGTGGGTTATCCTGAGCCCTTCCTCCTATTTGAGGCGCCGACCCCCACGAAGAGCCACTCTCCCAGGAGACCCCAAAACAAAATCACAAGCAAGGGTTGTACCATAAAGGACAAAGAATTAAATCTCAACAAATGACATGCGAGGTATTACCCATCTCGCTAAAACACATAATCAGAGTCTCAACAAAATCCCGTACGACCCTTCAAAATAAAGATACCAATATCTTGCTACACCAAGAGCACATAGAACGAGGATTATCAACCAACAATAAAATTAAGCCTCTGGAAGCCTAAGGTTTACAACATCCATAAATGGGTTCATTAAATCAACAGGGTTCCCGCATAGAAAAACCAAAACAATAATATAACGGTAAGAAGAAAATCCAACCAAATTCACAGGATTTGACAACTCAGAATAACATATATTAATTTTCACACGTTGTCTTCGCAACACAAAAAACAACAATTGTTTAACTCTATTTAATAATCCCCACTTTTCCCCTATACAATTTTGAAATAAAAAGTTCAATAATAATTTTGACATAAATATTTAATTTGCTTCTTCTTTTTTTATCCATCACAACTAAATTTCATAGTTCCACAGTCAAACTAGAATCAATAAACCATATCATTTATATTTTAAGTATATATATATATTTTCATATATATATATATATATATATTTATATATATATATATACATATAAAATATGTGGATATTTAATTTTCTATTCTATTTAATTTATTTTCGTCAGTATCAAAACTCTGACATGACTGCACAACAAACTACAATTTTATGTTTATTATATAAACATATATATATATATATGTATGTATATATAAATAAATATATATAAATAAAATGGATTTGCATAAAAAAAATAGCCTTTGAGGAAAGGAGTACGCATAAGTCTTAAGGGCTGCACTTTGCTTGATCCTTCGGACTATGCTTGACAGATTATTAGGCCTTTGTGTGTGCCTTAATGCCAAAAGTGGCTTTAAGGATACTGACTATGATAGACTACTCCGACATAAATATAATTGACCAACACAATTTTATAAGAGAAATCAGCCCATCCAATAATTGAATAAAAATATCATTCCAAGAATATATATATATATGTGTGTGTGTATATATATGATTGTGTGTATATATATATATCTTATTAATACTCAGGAACATGATACAAAGAACAACCATTAAATATATTCAAAATGTATACATGTATATATATATACTTAAAGGCATATATATATGTATATATATATATATATATATATATATATATATATATATGTAAGTATATATTCAAAACCAAATTTTATCCACAGGAGGGAAAAACAAATCTTCCATGCTCAAAATCATGTAAAAATGTCTGGAACATTTCCACGGACCCCAATGGTTTTCTTTCTTTGGTTTACTATCTCAAATATTTGTTAAATCTCAAACAAACTTTTTTTTATACAAAACACCTATTGAGTTTTATTTTATTTATTTCTTTTTTAAATAGTTGAGAAATCAAAAGAGAATGGAACCTTGCCTTTGGAATTCTCGTTTGCTAAAGGTGATGAGCTTTCTTGATCCCAAATAGCCTTTGAAGAGCTTGACTTTCTTCACCAGAACTTCTCCACTAGGGAGAGGGCCAGGTAGTCGTGCACCCTAACCCGGCTTCTAATTATCCTAAGTGGAAATTTCAAATCACTCCCAATTTTTTACAGCAGCTTACTTGACAAGTCCCCTGCTTCTAACTAAGGTTTCAGGGCCACATCATCAATATGATGCCACATCAGCATGCTTTTTGTCAAGGTGTCCAAAAAGGCCTAAAAATAAGTGAGAGACCAATTCTCGTGCGACTACATCATGAGTAGTTGGCTGATGTGGTATCACATGATTGGTTGCTTTTAGGTCAAAAGCATACATTTTGTTTAATTAATGGTGTAGTCAAATCAAACTATTGGACATTATATAAGCGACTATTGGACCCTTGACTATTGGGCCCCTCTCCTTAGATTTCTTTGCTAAATTCTCTAATCTAAAATTTTAATCCAGAAAATCCTCTCTTCAAGAATAATGAAAAATAAGTAAATTCGATAGAGAAAAAACAAGAAAGGATCCAATTTCCATAACTCAATATTTTTTTGAAGTTTCTGTCAATCTTCCTGTGAATCCCAAATCTCTCAAATTTGCTATTAAATAAAAAGATGTCTTCTTCTTTTTCGAAACCTCCATAAATCAAAATTAAAAGAAGTTTTCTATTTTATTACCAGCTTTTCAGCCAAAACTCAACATTCATTGGTCATTTTCTTCTTTTCTTTCTTTTCTTGATTTTTTTCTATTCAAACAACACTTTTTGTTTTAATTTTGATTTTTGCAAATTATACTTGCAATTCACACAATTTTACTCATTTAATTATTTTATTTCATTAATTATCCTCAACATGCTATTTTAATTAATTTATCTACACACCAATTTTAAATAATTTAATTTACACCTTTCAATAATTTACATGACTTTTTAATATAAGACTTTTATAATTTAATGTAAACTATTCCAATACTATTATTAACATTTATAATAATCATTTAATTATTTAAATTACATCATATCACACCAACGTAAAATAAATATCACAAGTACACTCACACAAAACAACTTATTATAAAATGCAAAAATGACAAAGGTCAAAGATGTACAATACCACTAAACATAAGACGGGTTGAAAAAACTTGGGACGAGGTGACTTCCTTGTCATCTCTGTTTCAACTTCATGCCTATTGGGTTAAATTGATGCTCACTCTGTCTTGCCGAAGCAGGTGGAATCGAGACTTTGTTCTTGCAATTCCTGCATACAAACAAGGTGTGTACAACATGTATATATATAATCAAAACATCACATCGTGAGAAGGAATTGCAGCGTAGCAGGGCACTCACAAACGAGTGGTAATACCCTGTCCCCTCACCAAAACTATAATAACAATTACAACATTAAGTATAAAGTAACATTTGCTAAACTAACTGATCACATCATATCATCATAAAAGATTACTAATCCACTGCATCACAATATACTACTGAAATCAAATTAAACATCACCAAACCATAATGTCATATCATAATAGCCATGTCATCAAATAAAGTAGCATAAGCATCAAGCAGTCTAAACTATCCAATCCACCAATCCAACCAATAAATAGTAACTATCCAAGTCTCAAAGTATCAAACAAAAACATAGAAAAATAACGATTCCAAACAACAACATGAGGGGTATTACATCCTCCCCCCCATGAATTCGGCTTACTCCTGGAAGCCAGTAAATAGGTAAGGATAGGATTCCCTGATACGGGAGGTATCCTCCCATGTTGCTGAAGTCTCATCATTGGGGTGCCACTGGACCCACACCTACTCAATATCCCTACCTTTGAGGGTGAGTCTCCTATGATGTAGCATGGCCACAGGCTCGAGAGCTAGCTGCTCATCCTAGACCTGTAGAGCATTCCAATCAAGTACGTGAGTAACATCAGGAAAATATGGTCCAAGGACTAAAACATGAAAAACATCATGAATCTGCGACAAACTGGGTGGCAAAGCCAGGTGGTAGGCAACATGACCAATCCTTTCTAACACCTCAAACGGTCCAACAAAGCGGGGCGCAAGCTTAGAACCCTTTCCATAATGAATAGGGCTCTTTCATGGACGCACTCGAAGAAACACTCGATCTCCAACTACAAACTGTCGATCAACTCTGTGTGCATCAACATACTTCTTCTTCCTGTCTTGAGCCGCTACAAGATGTTCTCGGATGCGAGCTACTTGCTGCTCCATATCTCAAAGCATTTCGGGTCCAAGAAGAACCCTATCCTCTAATCGATCCCAACTCAAAGGAGTACGACAAGGACGACCGTACAAAGCCTCAAATGGAGCCATGCCGATCAAACTATGATAACCATTGTTATAGGAAAAATTGACCAAGTGCAGATAATATTCCCAATGTGATTGTTGGTCCATGACATACATCTGGAGCATATCCTCAAGCACCTAATTGACTCTCTCAGTCTGACCATCTATCTCAGGATAGTAGGCAGAACTAAAGTTCAATTTAGTCCCTAAGGACTGCTGCAAAGATGTCCATAACATGGATGTGAATCTCTGTCAGAAATGATTCTTTGCGGTATCCCATGCAAACGAACAATGTCTTCCATGAACACCCTGGCCACCACAGAAGCAGTATAGGAAGATCGAATAGGAGAGAAATGGGCTACCTTGGTCAGCCTGTCAACAATGACCATGATAGCGTCGTGCCGCCTAAAAGACATAGGCAAGCCGACAATGAAATCCATAGAGATAATGTCCCACTTCCATTCTAGGAAAAGATGAGGCTGCAAAACCTGCTAGATGATGATGCTCAACCTTAACCCTCTGACATTCTAGACATCTGGCCACCAAATCAGCGATATCACGCTTCAATCCTGCCCAAAAATATAGTGATCAAAGATCGGCATAAATTTTCTTAACCCTAGGGTGCGCCACATAAGGTTCCTGATGGGCTTCAGTCAAGATTAGGGTGCAAAGACCCTCAGCAGGAGGTACATACATTCGGCCTGCATAGCGCAAGACACCATCAGAATCCAATGAGTATCCAACAAACTTTCCTTCCAGAGTTCTTCCTGACTCAATCTTAGATTTCACCTCTTGATACCAATTGTCTGAGGAGAGAGCGGTGTGGATTTGACTCCTCAAATCAACCTCGAGAGCCACTGCAGAAATTTCATATCTACATCGGCTCAAAGCATTTGCCACCACATTCTCTTTGCCCTAGATATACTTTACTTCAAAATCATATTCGCACAAGAATTCCATCCACCTTCTCTATCTTGCATTTAGGTTCGGTTGCATGAAGATGTATTGTAGACTACGATGATCAGTATGCAACTCGAACCAATGCCCTAGAAGGAAGTGTCGCCATCTTACCAAAGCATGTACAACTGCAAAAAACTCAAGATCATGTGTGGGGTAGTTTAGTTCATGATCCTTAAGTTTTCTTGATTCATAGGCAATCACTCGCCCTTCTTGCATCAAAACAGCCCCTAAGCCTTCCAAAGAAGCATATGTACAAACAACAAAGTCTCCTGTCAGATCTGATACTGCTAAGATTGGTGCACTAGTCAGCTTTTACTTAAGAGTTTGGAATGCTAACTAACATTGATCAGACCAAAGAAATTTCTTTCCCTTCCTCTGGAGAGAGGTGAAAGGATGTGCCATCCTTGAAAATCCTTGGAAGAACCACTGATAATAGCCTACTAGTCCCATGAAACTACAAATTTCTGAGACATTTGTGGGTGCGGGCCAATCCACAATGGCCTAAATCTTTGTAGGATCAATTGAAATTCCCTCGCCTGAAATCACATGGCCCAAATATTGAACTTCAGTCTTATAGAAGTCACACTTTTCCAGGTTGGAAAACAACTGATTGTCCCTTAAGCATTGCAACACCTATTTTAGATGTTCCTCGTGTTCTTCCATAGACCTAGAATAAATCAGAATGTCGTCGAGAAACACAAGGATGAATCTATCCAAGTACGTTCAAGACACTCCATTCATTAAGCTCATGAAGACTGAAGGTGCATTCGTTAACCTGAACGAAATCACAGTGAACTCGTAATGTCCGTATTGAGTGCGAAATGCTGTTTTATGAATATTTGCATCCGCAATCCACAACTGATGATATCCCGATTTGAGATCAATCTTAGAAAATACCTTCGCCCCTTTTATCTAATTGAAAAGATTGTCAATTCTGGGCAAAGGATATCGGTTCTTCACCGTTACTTTGTTCAACTGCCTGTAATCAATACACAAGTGGAGAGAACCATCCTTCTTCTTTATGAATATCACAGGTGCTCCCCAAGGGGAAACACTTGGGCGGATAAACCCCTTAGCCAAAAGCTCCTCCAATTGCAGATGGAGTTCTTGAATTTCCTGCATTGTCATCCGATATGGAGCTCGAGATATTGGCTCAGCTCCAGGTACCAGATCAATGCTAAAATCTATATCCCATTTTGGTGGCATACCAGGTATCTCACTCGGAAAAACATCAGAAAACTCCTTAAGGAGAGGGTAATCATCCAATGACACCCCTCGACTATCCTCTGACTCAAGGTCACTTACTGACAAGGAAAAAAGCTAACAACCTTGTCAGAAGTACCTTTTAAGTTGCATAGCAGAGATCATTCACAATGAAATGGGCCTTTGAATACTCATGATCTCTACCTCCTTTTTAGAATCATCAATGCACCGCACTGCTTTATGGCGACGGTCTATCATGGCATGGTGTGCACTCAACCAATCCATTCCCAAGACTACATCATATGAGCCAAGTGGTAGGATTCAGAGATCCATTTTAGTTGTCAATGCCCCTATACTCAGATTACAACCCTGCACAAGCTTCTCTACAACAAGCTTTGAGCTTGAGGCCAATTCAACTTGCCATTTAACACCTTGACTAGTTGCCACCAGTCTACATCACTCAACTACTGAAGGAGATATAAAAGAATCAGATGCACCAGAATCAAAGAGTATAGAAATTCTAGTGTTATGCAACACACCTAATGTCTCAACGACGGTGCTTTGGTGGTCTGCCCGTCGATTATCCACTGTCGCAACGACACGATGACCTCTCCCTGCGTCGACCACTATTGGCTTTGACCTAGCTGGTCTCTGATTAAATCCCGAGGCACTCTTTTGTGGACACAATCTAGCGATATGCCCTTGCTGCCCACATGAGTAGCACCCAGTCCCTTTTCCAAATCCTCTGCCCCCTGATGGAGCATTTGACTATTGAAAGCTTCCTTGACTTGACATTGACTAAAAACTAGGTGCAGGCTGCTCAAAACGCTCCTGACGAGCTCGGTTTTGGTTTTGATCCCTACGAAACTAAGAATTTCCACCCTACTGAGAATGAGAGTTTGTATGCTTCTACTGCGACTGCTACTGTTGATGCTGTTACTGCTGCTAACCCCCTTTAGAGGGTGCATACTTGTTCCTAGAAGATCCTGCAGCCTATGTCTAACCTCCGCGAGTGCTAAAACTAGGTGTAGGCACACTTCCAATCTGCACTCTAATGTGACCACCCAAGGCCATGGCCAAATTCTCTTCTACCAAACGAGCCTTTTCAACTGCAATTTCCATCATCTTCGGTTCAAAGACTCGCATGCCACCACTAATACGAGCATTTAAGCACTGGACAAAATGCTGCACTACATCCCTTCATCATGGCTGATCCCTACATATTGCTTCAATTCATATAATCGCCACTCATATTGTTCAACGGACATCGACATTTGCTTAAGGTCATGAAACTCATTTGCCCTACATTGCCTCCAATGATCTGAAAGGAAGTGAGCCCTAAACCTGTCCAAAAATAACTCCCATGTGACCATGTTGATATCCAAATGTAACTTCTATTGTTCCAACCACCACCAAGTGGATGCGAAACCTCGTAGATGCATGACTGTGCATCGAGCTTTGGTATTGCTACCATAGGGGTGCATTGCGAAGCATCGATCCAGATCAATTAACCATGTTTCCACTTCCAAACCTCTAGAACCATTGAATGTAGGCGGGTTTGCTCTCATTGAATCTCTCATATGACCAGCTATCACTGCATCCTGATCTGCCATTATTTCCCTCTGCCTCGGTGACCTTTCCCTTTCTCTCTCGACCCGCTGCTCCTCCTCTGGCCTGGGTCCCAACCGATCAAGAATCTCTCCCAGAATGTGTTGTAATTGTCCATCCAAACCAGGCTGTTTTGGGTTCTTCCCACCACCCGATGGATTACTTTGAGGACTCTATTGTTCCTCATGCTCTGAACCGTGGGAACTAGGAGTTGATGGACTTTGCCGATTTTCTCTATGACCAACACCATGGCCTCTTCCTCGGCCATGTCCTCTACCTTGAGGAATATTTCTGTGCAACAAGATAAAGGTACAAGTGATCTCAAGAGTCAAATGCAAAGGTTTCCTAATGGACAAAACTACCCAGAGACCCCAGCGTTTGCAAACCTTGGCTCTGATACCAAGTTGTAATGCCCGTTGTGCAAACCCCAAAGGACAACACAATGCACACATTTAAAAAAAATAAAAAAAATACAAAGTAAACATATGATGAACCATTAACCATAATCACATTATACGATAACATCATAAACATCGAGTCCTTTGGGGCACGCAAGGTCACATCGCATAAAACAAACTCATAATGAAAGATTACAGATAAAGCTAATTAACTTAACTAATCTTTACATCCATCATAGACATTTAAATTAACCATTTACAAAAGATAACATACATATATCCATAAGCATAAGTACAAATACATCACATGATATAAGCCATAAAAATCTCATAAATCATGAATGGAACTTACAAGGGTGCATATACATCATCTTTTAATACATTACATGTTCACAATACATGAGATACAATAAAACCTCCCATACATGTGGGATAGATACATAATACAAAGAATGTCAGAAATACAAGATGAATATCTGGTACAAGCTCCATTTGAAGAATATTGAGAAGAATGAATGTTGATGGGGAACCCAACGAGTACGGAGCACGTTCCACCCAACCACGTGGGTTTTTTAAAAAACACCCACCCCCTGTGTTCAGAGGTGACAAGGAAGTAACCACGACTAAGAATGCCACAAGACTAACTCCAACAAAGAAAATCATAGTAACAAAACTCCAAAAGCAACAATACAGATTACATAGATCATAAACGACAACAACCAAGATCCAATCATACTATACACAAAGCCATAAAACACATCATAAATAAACCAAGGTAATAACCATTAACCACTTGCAAAGAAAATCCAAAACAACAATCATAACATGCTTCCAGAGGCAACTAAGAAAACAAGCATAAGGGCAACTAGTGGAGAGTGTCATTGCATAGCCTACATGGTTTATCGTAGCCCTTCCTCCAACATGAGGCGCTGACCCCCATCTATGGTTATCCTGGCCCTTCCTCCTACTTGAGGCGCCGGCTCCATAGGGTGACTCATGCGGAGCCGTTAACCTCTCCTGAGGATGAGGTAACGACTTAGCCAACCATGACCTTCTCAGTCTACCATTAGTCTACAATAGCCCTAATGGATAGACGAGGTATCCAAGATTATCTTATATGTTATTACTACCCATCCCCCTAAGTTCTATTATAAGGTTTTCACTTGTTAGTCTAACTCTTACGTGGGTTATCCTGATCCCTTCCTCCTATTTGAGGCACCGGCCCCCACGAAGAGCCACTCTCCCAGGAGACCCCAAAACAAAATCACAAGCAAGGGTTGTACCATAAAGGACAAAGAATTAAATCTCAACAAATGACATGCGAGGTATTACCCATCTCGCTAAAACACATAATCAGAGTCTCAACAAAATCCCGTACGACCCTTCAAAATAAAGATACCAATATCTTGCTACACCAAGAGCACATAGAACGAGGATTATCAACCAACAATAAAATTAAGCCTCTGGAAGCCTAAGGTTTACAACATCCATAAATGGGTTCATTAAATCAACAGGGTTCCCGCATAGAAAAACCAAAACAATAATATAACGGTAAGAAGAAAATCCAACCAAATTCACAGGATTTGACAACTCAGAATAACATATATTAATTTTCACACGTTGTCTTCGCAACACAAAAAACAACAATTGTTTAACTCTATTTAATAATCCCCACTTTTCCCCTATACAATTTTGAAATAAAAAGTTCAATAATAATTTTGACATAAATATTTAATTTGCTTCTTCTTTTTTTATCCATCACAACTAAATTTCATAGTTCCACAGTCAAACTAGAATCAATAAACCATATCATTTATATTTTAAGTATATATATATATATTTGCATATATATATTTATATATCTATATATATACATATAAAATATATGTATATTTAATTTTCTATTCTACTTAATTTATTTTCGTCAGTATCAAAACTTTGACATGACTACACAACAAACTACAATTTTATGTTTATTATATATATATATATATAAAATCGTTGCATAAAAAAAAGTAGCACTAAGGAAAGGGTATGCGCACAGTCCTAAGGACTATGCACAACAGTCCTTTGGACTGCTGCGACAGTCTTTAGACTGCTATGTGCGCCTTAGTACGCAAGTGGCTGGGACAGGTGTATGGCTATGGCTGACCCTCCCAGCATAAATATAATTCGGCCAACACAATTTTTTTTAAGAAAATTGGCCCATCAATATTTTTGAATAAAATTTAATATCCATTCAAGAATATATATATGTGTGTGTGTGTGTGTGTGTGTATGCGATTGTGTATATATATATGTATTAATACTCTAGAACATGATACAAAAGAACAACAATAAATATATTCAAATGTATATACATATTATATATATATACCCAAAGGCATATATATATATATGAGTATATATTCAAAACCCATTTATCATAGAGGGAAAAACAATCTTCCATATCAAAATCATAAAAAGATACAGAACATTTTCATAGACCCCACTAGTTTTCTTTCACTGGTTTACTATCAAACAATTATTAAATATCAAACATGCTTTTTTTATACAGAGCACCTATTTAGTTTTATTTTATTTATTTCTTTTTTTTAAACAAATTTAGAGAAATCAAAAGAAGAGAATGGAACCTGGAGTCCTACGTTTGCTAAAGAATTGATGAAGCTTTTCTTGATCCCAAATAGCCTTTTCGAAGAGTTCCACTTTCTTCCTTCAGAACTTCTTCACTAGATTTCTTTGCTAAATTATCTAATCTAAAATTTTAATCCAGAAAAGCCTCTCTTCCAGAACAATGAAAAATAAGTAAATTCTATAGAGAGAAAACAAGAAAAGATCCAATTTCCAGAACTCAATATTTTCTTTGAAGTTTCTGTCAATCTTCCTGTGAATCCCAAATCTCTCAAATTTGCTATTAAATAAAAAGATGTCTTCTTCTTTTTCGAAAACTCCATAAATCAAAATTAAAAGAATTTTTCTATTTTATTACCAGCTTTTCAGCCAAAACTCAACATTCATTGGTCATTTTCTTCTTTTCTTTCTTTTCTTGATTTTTTTCTATTCAGACAACACTTTTTGTTTTAATTTTGATTTTTGCAAATTATACTTGCAATTCACACAATTTTACTCATTTAATTATTTTATTTCATTAATTATCCTCAACATGCTATTTTAATTAATTTATCTAAACACCAATTTTAAATAATTTAATTTACACCTTTCAATAATTTACATGGGTTTTTAATATAAGACTTTTATAATTTAATGTAAACTATTCCAATACTATTATTAACATTTATAATAATCATTTAATTATTTAAATTACATCATATCACACCAACGTAAAATAAATATCACAAGTACACTCACACAAAAAAACTTATTATAAAATGCAAAAATGACAAAGGTCAAAGATGTACAATACCACTAAACATAAGACGGGTTGACAAAACTTGGGATGGGTTGACTTCCTTGTCATCTCTGTTTCAACTTCATGCCCATTGGGTTAAATTGATGCTCACCCTATCCTGTTGAAGCAGGTGGAATCGATAATCTGTTCTTGCAATTCCTGCATACAAACAAGGTGTGTACAACATATATATATATATATATAATATCAATACATCACATCGTGAGAAGGAATTGCAGTGTAGCAGGGCAATCACAAATGAGTGGTGCTACCATGTCCCCTCACCAAAACTATAATAACAATTACAACATTAAGTATAAAGTAACATTTGCTAAACTAACTGATCACATCATATCATCATAAAAGATTACTAATCCAATGCATTACAATATACTGCTGAAATCAAATTAAACATCACCAAACCATAATGTCATATCATAATATCTGTGTCATCAAATAAAGTAGCATAAACATCAAGCAGTCTAAACTATCCAATCCACCAATCCAACCAATAAATAGTAACTATCCAAGTCTCAAAGTATCAAACAAAAACAGAGAAAAATAATGATTCCAAATAACAACATGAGGGGTATTACAGAGGACAGAGTAAAATTTTCCTAAACAACACTTTTGGGAGATAAACTAAAAATACTAAATGAACTCAATTATGCAATGTAAGACTGGAATCATGTATTTAAAGCATAAATATAATAGAAACAACATAATTTTAGCAGATTTGAGAAAGGTAAGAAACTTTGTACCTGTCACCAAAAGTGGCGAGCATCCAAAAATGGTGAATGAGTCCCGATACATATTTTTTTCTCAATTTTTGGGGTCCTTTGGAAATAGA